>SJYV01046737.1:960208-978126 GCA_006410875.1 Neotragus pygmaeus | reverse complement strand
TGCGCGGGGAAGGGGGGCCGGGGGGTGGTACTGTGAAATGTTAAGTTTGGGAAGACGAGAGTTCATCACAGCAACACGGTCTACCTGGCTGTAGGGCTACACGGGATACGGGCACTAACCTGGCTTCTGCTCTGCCTTCCTGCTGCTCTCATCAGACCTGCACTCATCCCGGCCCCAGCCGCCACTAAGGACTCCTCCCCGTCCACAGCCGCCGGCCCCCACTGCCGCACCCTCACCCCTCTTTGGTAATGCCCGCCCCCTGCAGCTGACTGTGAGTTACCTGGCTCTGGCTGCATTCAGGCCTCTCAACCTCTGCCTTCTCCTCCGCACAACTAGTGACTAAATCGTGCTGCTAATCCAAAACACACGGGCCTCCTGATGGCTCAGTGCCCCTGCTGGTCTGATCCATCCTTCTCCACTTGCTCTGCCCCCAAACCCCTTTACTTCTCAGTCTTCATACCTCCCCAGTGGCATGGCTGCCTTAGCAACTTGTGGAGTTCCTATCCATCCCAGCTTAAAGATTCCAACTAGTCTTTAAATAGAATTCCCTAATCTCAGACACAGGCATCACCTCCTCTCTGCGCCCCCTGACAAGTATTATTCTGCTAAATAAATCATGACTGATATTTCAGTTGGTCATATGGGACTCTACAGTACCCAAACGTGAACTCTTTTTGGGTAGAAAAAGCACGTTTTATTCTTGTATTCCAAGCACAAACTAGGTGTTGAGTAAATGCTTCCTGGCTGACTGATTGAATAAATAAATGAAATAAATTTAGTGGATATGACATGCTTAAAAGAATAAGACACTCAATTTAAAGAAAAAAAATGTAACCATGAAATTCTATTTTTAAGAGAAAAGACATAACAAAACAAGACAAACAGAACTATAAAGTAAAACCAGAGAACATCTCCACTTGAAAAGTTAAAGTGCCGTTTGTTTTCCCATGATGGAAAGGGCTATTACTCTCAGATTTTCCTTTTCTAAAAAATAGCAATAACAGTAGCCACCCATAAAGGGGGCAGTAAGAATTAGAGAGAGATAAATATTTAGGGAAAGTACCTCTAAAAGAAACATATTTGCAAATATCAGTTGCTATCTATTTGCTAATCACAAATAGAAACATACAACAGACTCCAATGTAACAGGAGAAAGAAACATGAGAGAGAAACAAGAAAGAATTTCTTGTTTCCAATGAAAACAAGAATGAGATAATATACTACAAATTTGATACATGACAATGAAAGAAAAATCTACATTTCTTGACGTTCTAAAAATCTAAATGATATTGTTGTTCCATAACAATTATCATAATTATACAAATAATGAATTTTTAAATAGGAAAATTCACAACTCTATAGACAAAGGCATTTGCGGAATTAGAAGGAATTATATAATTTTACGTTACAACTGGCAAACACATCACTGCGCTGTAAAAAATGCAGTGTTCCTACTACTGATTTCCATGGAACTATAAAGGAATTTTTCACTAATAACTTAAAGATAAAAAGATTTTAAAGTTGTACAGACCTTGATATAATTAACGTCAAATGCCCTCTCATTCCAAACCTGCAAAACAGAAAGTCAAAAGGTCAGAACTGTAAGATTTTGTGTCAGAAAGTAAACACTACCACTAAGATGCCTCTTCTCTCACCATCTTTCATATTATCTGGAAAGCCATTTTTCTTACTTAATAGAATGTCCTACTGTTAAATTTATAGATATTTATAAGACAACATAATTTTTAATTAAAATAGTATTTTTAAAAATCTTAACATATTTGGAGGATATTTTTCAAAAAGTCACTTACTCCAGAGATTTCTAAAAATGGAACATTAAATCATTCAGTAAAGATTGGCAAGACAGTGTATGCCAGGCACCACAGCAGGCACTGGACGCTTACCACACATGGGACTGTGGCGGTAATTCTCACTAGTCCCTACAAGCACACCTGAAAGCCGAGTGTTCATAAGGACATTGCACAGGAGTCATGTCTTCAGCACACAGAGAGAATCACAATGATGTGCGACATCACAAAAGCAAACTCTTAATGAAGACAGATAAAAGGAACACGCACAAATCTCTTAGGCTTAGAATCACACAGCATGAGGTTTCAGAGTTGAAAGAGAACTTCACTAAGACTTCCATTCTGCACCTGAGAGATGGGCATAGCTTCCAAATACTCCTGTCACTCAAGTGATTCTGGTGGTGGTGGTTCAGTTGCTAAGCGGTCTCCGACTCTTGCAGCCCCTTTGACAGTAGCCCATCAGGCTCCTCTGTCCATGGGATTCTCCAGGCAAGAACACTGGAGTGGGTTGCCACACCCTTCTCCAGAGGATCTTCCTGACCCAGGTCTCCTGCACTGCAGGCAGACTCTTTACCAACTGGAAAGTGATCTTATCAAAGAAACTTCCTTACCATGGCATGTGGTCAGAAAGAGTCCAAAAGAGATGTGAATAACCCATTTTCTAAGAGAAACATTTTCTGTGACTTTACCATAATAGAATGTTGCAAGACTCATGCCTACATTTAGTTTCACTATGGGTTAAACATATTTGGTATTTAAGAAAGTTCTCAAACACAACAAACTAACTTTCAGTTATAACCTAGAGAAGCATAACAAAAACAGTACGTCCTTGCTTCTGCTTCCGACAGCCCCTGGTTTGCCCTCATGCCCCGTGGATCCTGTAGTGTACCTGCTGCAGCTGTCTGCCCCTCTCTCTCAACTCCTCAAGGGCTTATGAATCCTGCTCTCCCCAAGATATATTAGTCACAATGTCTGCAACACAGTAGCAGCGCTGTAATTGCTGGCTAACTGCATGAAAGCTTTTAAAATCAGTTTTGACAGCACATTTATTAGCCACAGTGTATAGAGACCCACTGTGTGTGTATGAGGCTCTGTGGGGGCACAGTGAGGGGTGGAGCATGCCTCCAGCCAGCCAACAGATCAGCTAGAAATGCAACATGTTAGGCCTCACATTTTTAAATCATTAAAAGGGGTTAAGTAATAGCTCAGGACAAGGGTAGGCATATTTCTAACAGCCTGCCTAATGAGACCCACCATTCGTATTTTTTACAGCCTGAAAGCTAAAGATGGACTTTACAGTTTTAAGCAGTTACATTTTAAAGGGTAATATAATTACCTACATAATATCCTTCCTTAATATTGCCTTCTGATCCACAAAACTTAAAATATCTACTCTCTAGCACTTTTAGAAGTCTGCTACCCTCTACTTTAGGACCACAGAAGATTGAGAGCAAAATGAGATTAATCACTAAACTATAAAAGTAAACACATTACTGTTGTAAGAATTATTAACAGAAAAACTAGAGAAAGCTTAGAAGAAGGAGAATTTGAGCTGGGGTGGTACCAAAAGCAAAACAAAAACAGCGCAGGGAGGCGCAAACTACATACAGGCTTCAGAAGTGGGAAGATCTGGATGGATGGAGAGGAAGAACCAATGGCGACATAGCGGTAATTTGTCAACAGACACCAACAGAACAAATTAGTCTCAGAACACAAAGATGTCAACAAAGTGCCAGAAGTTACTTTAAAAACTATAAATAAATGTTCAAAGCTTAATCGTGTTCTGAAAAATATATTACTGACTCCGATGTAATCAATGTCCAGGTCGTGATAATGCTTGCAGCCCACAATCCAGGTCACGATGTAGTAGGCGGTCAGCTGAAGATTGACGTAAGGCCAGTTGAAGCCCTTCCCCAGCCATCCAGGGAACGACCACGGCAGCCCTGTGGAGACGAACAGGCAGAGCTGGAGTAGGTGTAAAGTCCGGGCACCACTGAAGCCAAAGCAACGCAAAAAGGCACCAACACAGCCTGAGCACACAGCCAGCCAAGGGCCGACGACAGGGAGAGGCGTGCCACGCACGAACACGCAAACCCCCTTCCAGCTCACAAGCGCAGCCACTCCCTACTGATCCTCAGGGCCAGCTTCCGTGATTCTGAGAGCTCTTCCAATAAAAAGAAATAAAAACAAACAAAAACCCCTTTCTCAATACTTACCAACAAAAACAAATGCAACATATAAGTTAATATCCCGACCCTGCTAAAAAGATATTCGATGTATAATTTTTGTTCTCTGAAGGCAAATCAAAAAGTTTTGAAAGGCTTACACTTAAGCTGGCGGCGGCTCAGACAGTAAAGAATCCGCCTGCAATGGAGGAGACCCCGGTTTGATCCCTGGGTCAGAAAGATCCCCTGGAGAAAATGGCGACCCACTCTAGTATTCTTGCCTAGAGAATTCTATGGACACAGGAGCCTGGCGGGCTACAGTCCATGGGATCACAAAGAGTTGGACATGACTGAGCAACCAATACTATGTTTAACTACTTCTGTGAAGCAGGTACAATACAAATTCCTCACTCACTAGTACATCTTCTTACAACTTGAAGCTATTTAAATACTAATTAGTAAGGTAATCAAATTTTGCAAAACTAGTGTTTCTTTATGGCAATATAAGTGCCAGTGACTCAGTAGGGAAATACCCCTTTGTTATATGATATTGAACAAATAATCCACATTCTTCTAATACCCCAGTTATTATTAAGTTTAAAAAAAGAGAGAGAGAAAGAAAAGAAGCACTAATTATGATTCTAAATCCTAATTCTCTTACTAATATATTAAAATAAGGTCAACATTAAGTTCCTTAACTGTTAATATATGTTACCAATCTAGTTTACCACTGAAAAATAAAATAAAATCAAAATGACAAAACGCTTATTTTTCTAAACTCCAGAAGAATGCCTAAGTTGTATCTACACAAGAAATGTGACATTAAAATAATGAAATGTTTTAAAACAGTGAAATGCCAAATACATTCTGAAGGCCCTCCATGAGTAAGTCTTTGTTAGGACAGGGTTCAGCCTGCCAGATTTTCCGCATTTAAATGAGAACTGACCTTGAAAGCAGCCCAGGGTTAAGCATGTGCTGAAGGCAATGATGCTTTTTACTGCTCAACTTCTGAAAACTCTTACTAAAGTCCATTTACACAGAACACACTGACTCCTCACTTTTTTACTTAGAAAAACTTACGCTTATCCTTTGATGGTTGAAAATGATTTTAAAAATAACGTGAAGTTAACCCCTATAAACTAAGACCATCAGCAAGAAAAAGAAATGCAAAAAGATTGTCTGAGGAGGCCTTACAAATTAGCTGAGAAAAGAAAAGAAGCTAAAGGCAAAGGAGAAAAGAAAAGAAGCTAAAGGCAAAGGAGAAAAGGAAAGATACACCCATCTGAATGCGGAGTTCCAAAGAATCTCAGCCATCAGTGCAAAGAAATAGAGGAAAACATTAGAATGGGAAAGACTAGAGATCTCTTCAAGAAAATTAGAGATACCAAGGGAACATTNTTCTGTGTGTGTTTGAAATCTTTTATAGGACTGTACTGCTACAGGAGAACAGTACAAGGAATACAGTCCCATGTGAGGAATTATCCTGCTACTAGAATTTAAGCTCCACAAGTAAAGGATTGTTCTAGGCATCCTCGCCCCAAACAGTGACCACCACATCCTTGAGGTTCAAAACAAACAACAACAAAAGTCACTTCTGTATGCACCTCTTCTAGAAATGGGCCACTGATGTACGTAACACACAGTTTTGCAGGTTAATTGCCAGTTTGACTATAAACTGGCACCTCCATCTACCACTACAAGAATTAATCATGCGTGCTGTACTGCCGATTTTCAATACCCCCTGAAAGGAGTTCAGGGTGGAGAGCAGAAATGAAGCACTCTGTGATACATACTTTCAGGAGCCCATTTGGTGAGCCCAATTCTTGTATCTCCTCGTTTCTAGAGAAGCGCTAAACTCCTTCATGGGGATGCCTGCCCCGCGTGACAGCAGAAACCTTCCACAAAAACGTGAAACTGACTGCACGCGCTCCGCTCACCGAAGCCCCACGCCCACTGCCTCCCCCGCCCTCTGGAGGCGCCCTCGCCTCCTTCTCAAGCGCTGTCTCCCGGGCTGCAATCCCCACTTTGCCCCAGAGAAAGCTTAACTCATAACTCTCACATCGTACATGTTTATAAGTTGACACAGCTGCATATACAATATACAATCTCATAAACACTGCCCTTTTACAAATTTTAATGAGACGTTCTGTTGAGGAAATTAGTATAATACCACCCACAGAAAAGAAAACACAGAATAGACTTAGGTTCTAAATATGCTTTTGATGGTTACTAATTTTCCAACCTTAAGTCAGTGGTATAACTCTCTCAGCCTCCACTGCTTCTGTAAAATGAGAACATAACGCCTCCCTCCAGAGGCAGGATAAGTATCAGACACAATATACATGAGCAAAGGAAGACGCGTGGCTGGCACATGCTTGGCTGTGGTAGCGTACTGGCAGTGTTAACCACACAATTAGTACTTCAGCAGTAACAGGTACTCCACACACCCAATTCAGAACTTTAAAATTAAAAGGAAGAAGCCTACAAAAGTATGGCAAACTTCACTTCTTACCTATGAGTGTAATATTAGGGTTCCGCTTCTTAGCTTCCTTCATCAACCACCATTCATATCCTCGGAAATAATTCTCATCTAACGCATAGTGCATGTGGGAGGGCTCTGTGCCATCTGAAGCGGAGAGAGCAAACAGAAAGGAGACTCTTAATGGTGATTCACAGGCCGCACTCTACACACACAAACATATTGCAGCAAAGTAGCTTCCAGATCCAATCCTGACCTGGGGCACATAAGAATAATCTCATATAACTTAAAGGCAGATGATCAGAGCACATTATTGCACTTTTCCGTTACCCTGAGCATCACAAAGGTCTTAAATAATAAGCCACCACTTTCTGTCATAAGCCGTGAGTGTTACCAGCTCGCGTAGCTGAACATTGCTAGGACTAATGTCCTGCTGGGAGTTGGTCTCTTGGGTTTTCAAATCCCCACGCCCAGCTCTAAGTTCAGCCCACCTCAACTTCTAGTTTCTCAATCCCAGACGTGAATCCTGAGCTGCTAAGTCCCAATTTCCAAACCCCGTGGCTTGAGTCTTTAACATGCCTCCTTAAATCAAGACAACAGAACACTGAGGAAATAGGAGTAAGCACACTTTCCCAGTGTAAGAAAAGTCTACAGTAATCTCTACAGGGTGTCTAGGTAGGTAAATAACACCAGTCTTCACAGGTTACCCCGTTTCACATGCATCTGGCCTGGGAGAGGTGCCCTAGCTCTTTTCTTCTTAAACGTAAACACCAGAATTCACAAGAGCTACCTGCTTCTGTATCTCTATCTCTAATCTAGCTTCAGCAAATGAAAATGGCCAGTCATTATCTATTCTGCAAAAAAGGGTTTCACAATAAAATGCATGTCTTCCTATAACAGCCAGGGGATTGTTTTGTTATGGGGGTTTTTTGTTGTTGTTTTTAATTTGCGTTTTTTCTTTCAGCATAAATTAAATACCAATACCACCACACAGATATATCTATTTAACAAAAATTACTTACAAGTCACTAACAGGAACACAGGCATATAGACAATACTCTAAGGTTCACTATAATGGAGTCTAACCCATAAAAAAATAAGCTATATATAATCATTGAGAGAATTTTCTTCTTCCTGAAAATCAGAGACCTAAAAAATTTTTAATTGACTACATATATTACACAAAGCCAATCAAAATGATGACAATAAAGACTGCAAATTTACTGGTTAAAATTATTGTGTTTTTAAAGGACAAAAACACTGTATCTATGAAATACCAACTATTTATATTTTGCCACATAGTTTATTTAAAGCTAACAACACCTCTTTTTTTACATGTTTAATACACTAAAAACTTATTATCTTAAAACTTCTCAGTAAAATTTCACTCTCTCCCTATTCTCTGTCTAGTGACTATCAGTTTATAAAAAACTGTGGATTTATTTACCACTGATTCTTCAACTAAATAAGAAATCTAAAGTCCACAAGCTGCTTTGCATGAAAAAATACATGTTTTGATATAATATTTTTAAAACAACTATAATGAAAAAGGAACAATAAAGAACACTCTAAACAATAATCAACATCAGAAATGTTGGCATTATTTATATTCTGAAACCACAGTCTATGAGTTTAGGTACAGGTTCAAATATTGGAAGCAAATATCCCAGTCCCCAAATCCTCCTACCTGTTGTCTGCCCATCACCACCTATTTCAACTTTTAGAATATGCAGTGAGGCACCGAAGTTTGGCTGGGGAAAGAAGTAACAATATTAACAGTACGATTCATTGTATGAAGGAAAACACTTCAAGACAATTACTAATCACTGCCTTTGATTTTACTGTTGAGAAAACCAAAGCAAAGCTTCAAACAGATGTAACTTATTCCAAAAGTAGTTTATCAGATTTTTAAAAACTAGAATTGTGAAGATGCTAAAGACTATTGCTGAAATTCACCACAGTTTCTAAAATATCACAGATACTATTAAATCATTATTTGTTCACTACCTTAAAGAGATAATCCAGTATCTCAGAACGGTAGGGCTCTGGGTAATTTACTAGAAGTCGGGAGGTTGCCTAAAAAAAAAAAAGAAAGAAAGAAAGTTTTCAAAAGCATGAATAAAACAAATCTAATCGTGAGCACTTTTTCACAGTGTTTATGCACGCCATCTAGCATGTCCACAGTTAGCCAGCTCTTGGGCAGCACCAAGCTGCGGGAAGTCGTGTCCCAGGTTCTTTGTTCGCCTACCTTTGTTTTGCTCATCGCTGGGTAAATAGGGCTGATGTCTGTCCAACAGCTAAAACAGAGGTTCCCAGCAACAACCACGTTTCCCTTCTACTGAGATGAGGGTCGGTGATGGTTGGCTGGGAGGTTAAGGTTGCTAAGTCTATTAATGAATCTCATTATTACAGATTTATCTTGAGGACCTAGACTCAGAGAGTGGTTATTAGAAGAAATAAAACACTTTCTCTACCTCAAGACTGTTTGTCACCTACCATATCTGGGGGCCAACAATGGGAAAGATGAATCTCAGGCAATTTTTCCCCTCAACATCTTATAGGAGAATATTACAAGCAGCAGTTCTTAAAGAAACCTCTACTCTCCTCAGTCTTATTAGAGATCTATAGGTGCTATCTCTTGCTGTTAAGAATGACGACACAATGGTCCCCAGGTCAGGCTATACCGGAAACTCACACAAGACTGGCATCAAGCACTGTTTACAACAGCTAGGACATGGAAGCAACCTAGATGTCCATCAACAGATGAATGGGTAAAGCAGCTGTGGTACATATACACAGTGGAATATTACTCGGCCATAAAAAGGAGTGCATTTGAGTCCGTTCTAATGTGATAGATGAACCTGGAGCATATCACACAGAGTGAAGTAAGTCAAAAAGAGAAAAACAAGTATCATATATTGATGCATATACATGGACTCTAGAAAGATGGTGCCGATGAACCTGTTTGCAGGGCGGCAGTGGAGATGCAGAGAGAAGACGTATGGACACACTGGGAGAACAGCGTGGAGATAAATGCATTATCACATGCGAAGCAGCCAGCAGGGATCTGCTGTGACTCAGAGAGCGCAGACCAGCGCTCTGGGACAGCTGAGAGGGTGGAGTGGGTGGCAAATGAGAGGGAGGCTCCAAAGGGAGGGGACGTATGTACACCCGTGGCTGATTCATGTTGTATGGCAGAAACCAACACAACATTGGAAAGCAATTATCCTTCAATTAAAAATTAAAAAAAAATTTAAAAAGACTGGCATCCAAATGCATGGATAAAGAAAGGTGGAAGAATAGAGAGATGAAAGAATTTCCCTCCCCCCATGAACTTTCAGAATAAAGTTCAGATTGTTCAGTTTTATACCCAAATTCCCTAATTATTTGGATTCTAACTCATATCATCTATGTAGGTATGATGCTGCTAAGTCACTTCAGTCGAGTCCAACTCTGCGACCCCATAGACGGCAGCCCACCAGGCTTCCCCGTCCCTGGGATTCTCCAGGCAAGAACACTGGAGTGCATTATCATTTCCCTCTTCAGTGCATGAAGGTGAAAAGTGAAAGCGAAGTCACTCAGTTATGTCCGACTCTTCGCAACCCCATGGACTGCAGCCCACCAGGCTCCCCACTGGATTTTCCAGGCAAGAGCACTAGAGTGGGGTGCCATTGCCTTCTCCCTATGTAGGTATAACAAACAAATATATCTTTCTTCTGTCTCCATTACCGCCTTGCAAATAGATTCATCAGTACCATCTTTTTAGAGTCCATAAATATATATTAATATACGATATTTGTCTCTTTTTTATTTACTTCACTCTGTATAAACAGGCTCTAGGTTCATCCACCTCATTCAGTTCAGTTCAGTTCAGTCGCTCAGTCGTGTCCGACTCTCTGCGACCCCATGAATCACAGCACGCNTTGGAAGGAATGATGCTGCAGCTGAAACTCCAGTACTTTGGCCACCTCATGCGAAGAGTTGACGCATTGGAAAAGACTCTGATGCTGGGAGGGATTGGGGGCAGGAGGAGAAGGGGACGACAGAGGATGAGATGGCTGGATGGCATCACTGACTTGATGGACATGAGTCAGAGTGAACTTCAGGAACTGGTGATGGACTGGGAGGCCTGGCGTGCTGCAATTCATGGGGTCGCAGAGAGTCGAACACGACTGAGTGACTGGACTGAACTGAAGGTAAAACAAGAATCATAAAACTGCTAACAAAAGATCAAAATCAATAAGAATTAATTATAGGGAACTGAATGATCTGTGAGGATAATTATAATTTTTATGACTTTTTATCCAAAACATTGTTGCTTCTTGAATGTTTTACTTCTTCCAGATTTGTGGAAAACCTTTTTCCTAACCTATCTATGACTTGTAGCAATTTGTTGAGTGTATCCTTCTCCTTGTAAACAAAGATAAAACAAATTTCTCCCTATCTGATCCCTCCAATATTAAAAAACTCTGAGTATTCTTATTTTCACAGCAATATAGTTATTTGCGAAAGTTTACTAAGAATCTGTCCTCCTCCTAAACAGGACACAATTAGAAACACTGGTTATATTACCAAGGTTTTAACTAACATGTCATATTTGAGAGAGACCTACATAGACTCAGATATAACCAGACAGATTTAAAGTTTAGGTTGACCTATGGAGCCAATTCTTCAGCACTCAGCTTTCTTTACAGTCCAGTTCTCACATCTGTACATGACTACTGGAGAAACCATAGCTTTGACTAGACAGACCATTGTCAGCAAAGAAATGTCTCTGCTTTTTAACATGCTGTCTAGGTTGGTCATAGCTTTTCTTCCAAAAACCAAGTATCTTTTAATTTCATGACTGCAGTCACCATCTGTAGTGATTTTGGAGCCCCCAAAAATAAAGTCTGTCACTGTTTTCCCATCTATTTGCCATGAAGTGATAGGACCAGATGCCATGATCTTANTCATAGCTTTTCTTCCAAAAACCAAGTATCTTTTAATTTCATGACTGCAGTCACCATCTGTAGTGATTTTGGAGCCCCCAAAAATAAAGTCTGTCACTGTTTTCCCATCTATTTGCCATGAAGTGATAGGACCAGATGCCATGATCTTAGTTTTGTGAATGCTGAGTTCTAAGCCAGCTTTTTCCCTCTCCTCTTTCACTTTCACCAAGAGGCTCTTTAGTTCCTCTTCACTTTCTACCATAAGGGTGGTGTCATCTGTGTACCTAAGGTTATCGATATTTCTCCCAGCAGTCTTGATTCCAGCTTGCACTTCATCCAGCCTAGCATTTCACATGATGTACTCTGCATACAAGTTAAATAAGTAGGGTGACAATATACAGCCTTGACATACTCCTTTCCCAATTTGGAACCAGTCTGTTGTTCCACATCCAGTTGTAACGATTGCTTCTTGATGTACATACATATTTCTCAGGAAACAGGTAAGGTGGTCTGGTATTCCCATCTCTTGAAGAATTTTCCACAGTTTGTTGTGATCTACACAGTCAAAGGCTTTGGCATAATCAACAAAGCAGAAGTAGACATTTTTTCTAGAACTCTTACTTTTTCGATGATCTGATGAATGCTGGCAATTTGATCTCTGGTTCCTCTGCCTTTTCTAAAACCAGCTTGAACATATGGAAGTTCATGGTTCACATACCGTTGAAGCCTGGCTTGGAGAATTTTGAGCATTACTCTGCTGGCATGTGAGATGAGTGCAATTGTGCATTAGTTTGAACATTCTCTGGCACTGCTCTTCTTCGGACATATAAAGAAATATGCCCAAAGCTTTCTATAAAGAAAGCTGACCGCCAAAGAATTGATGCTTTTGAACTGTGGTATTGGAGAAGACTCTTCAGAGTCCCTTGGACTGCAAGGAGATCCAACCAGTCCATCCTAATGGGAATCAGTCTTGAATATTCATTGGAAGGACTGATGTTGAAGCTAAAACTCCAATACTTTGGCCACCTGATGTGAAGAACTGACTCATTGGAAAAGACCCTGATGCTAGGAGGGATTGGGGGCAGGAGGAGAAGGGGACGACAGAGGATGAGATGGTTGCATGGGATACTGACTCAATGGACACGAGTTTGAGCAAGCTCCGGGAGTTGGTGATGCACAGGGAAGCCTGGCGTGCTGCAGTCCATAGAGTCACAGACAGACACAACTGAGTGACTGAATTGATAGAGCCAATGTCAGTGAACTCTGTACCATCATTTTGGCTGCAGTCTTCAAGCAAGAATACTGGAGTGGGTAGCCGCTCCCTTCTCCAGGCGATCTTCCCAACCCAGGGATCGAACCCAGGTCTGCCACATTGCAGGTGGGTGCATTGCAATCCATTGCAGTGGGCTGCAGGCACAGCAATCCACTCCAGTATTCTTACCTGGAGAATCCCCATGGACAGAGGAGCTGTGTGGGTTACAGTCCAAGGGGTCACAAAGGCTCAGACATGATTGAGAGACTAAGTACGGCACATGGAGCCAATAAAGCTCCCTGGAAAAATCAGCCTGGTAACTTGCTTACAGGGCTCCCAGAAGCCTTACCAGGTAAGTAAGAAAGGTCACTTCTTAGCAGATGCAGGAATCTCAGAATATTGGTGGACCTCGAGAAGAATGGAATTCACCCAAATCTATCAGGATTGCAGAGAAAGTCTGATGATAAGTTCACGGCTTGGCTTCCTAGCCTTGAGAGAGATTTTTCGTAGCCCAGTCTGTGACTCCTTGTGCAAACGTCCAACAGAGCACACTTACAACAGCCTATATGGTCCATGATGATTTTAGCTGACCTTTATAATCAGGGCGCGTTTACTAAGGCCATACTTATTTTCCAAGGAAATTACCCTTATTTTGGTTATCTCTAACAAAAGGTGGAAGTAAGGGGTGATGATAGAGAGAAAATTATATTTCAGTGAAGAACTAGAGTACACTCTGCAGATAATCAGACTGTAGCCCGCCAGGCTCCTCTGTCCATGGAATTTTCCAGGCAAGAATACTGGAGTGGATTGCCATTTCCTTCTCCAGGGGATCTTCCCGACCCAGGGATCAAACCGTGTCTCCTGGACTGCAGGCAGACTCTTTACCATCTGAGCCACCAGGGAAGCCCATTATCAGATTCTAGTCCTATTAATTGTCTTTGAGGTTTGTTTTCTACCTGTAAACTGGACCAAATACTGAATTCTTCTCATTTCTTCCAATATCTGAATACAGCTTATCAAACTAATGTTTCTTTTTCCCACCTTTCTGACTTTAAATTATTAAGAACTAAAATTTCCCTTCTCCTGAAGTTATGCAACCTAAAGTGTGATAACTTTATACAAACTCCAGAGAAATCCCATCAGTTCATATCTGAACAACCTTCATGCCTGTTGCTCTGTGGACCACTCAGAAAGATCCCCCGAGATAGTCAAACTCAACTCAGGAAGATCTATGATTGCCATCTGTCCCCACTTCAGCTGAAGATTTTCTACATCTAGAAATCGGGACTGGCTGCCCTCAGGATTCAGAATAGATTTACAATCTGCTCCATTAGCCAGTGTTTTCTTTTGTGTTCATAGAAATGTCTATTATATAAACTGCATCAAGTATTTGCACCATACAGACCTAACCTTGTAAGCACACTTGCATCACTGTCTCCTGAAATGAGACACAACTCTTTAAAGGAACTGACTGTGGTTGGGTGAGATATGGAGCAATCCACCAACCCAGGACACACTCAAACCCACTCATAACAGATGGCCCAAAATGTTAATCACAGTATTACCTAATCTTTGAACAGATTCCTCGGGCCCCAAGATCACTGACCTGGTTTCAAGCTGTGTCCTTTTAAGCTTTCAGGACAATGGCTACCAATTGGATTGCAAACTATTGACTGTAGTATAATTACAGGAGTGCTACTATAATCCTTTCTAAATTACAACAGGCCCTATCCCTTACTTTCAGTAAATCAACTATTCAGGCAGTTTAAGGTCCTCACCACTTACTCTGATACCTGGGCATTAAGGGTGGCTTGTAGTGCAACCCCCAATGGTCAGGTTTTTCCTCATTTGTAATGCAAATGAAGGACTCAAGCTTTGATTGCAAAGCATCCACTTCAAAGAGGTATCCACGTCCAAGATGGCTATCTTAAATAAACATACTGCAGCCAAAAAACCCAGAGTCAAGCTGAGGTTAGGGGGAGAGGGGAGTTCATTGCAAGATCTTGGTCAGTTTCGCTAGCTGACCATCATTAGGGCCATTTTTTCTTTCCCTGAACTTTTAAGTTCCCACACTTAAGGTTTCAGTTCACCAATGAAAAATAAGCCGCAAAGCCCAAGGCCTGCACCCTTGACCCTAATGAAAGCAGAAGCCCAGGCCCACACCCTCCGTCTCTACCTACCATCACCAGGTGTGACCCAGGTATGTCACGTGCTTTCCACCTATGAGTAATAAACTTTTGTTTTGTTCAAAGTTTTCCGATGGTTATCGCCGAGGGCATCTTGCAATCATAAGAACCACAGAGGCCAGTGCAACAACACTGGTTATCAATAGGATGAGACCTGCCCAAAACAGCCACCCAGCAAGCCTTCAGACTAGTTCTGAATCGCATCCAAGGACACACACTCCATCTGACTCAATTCAACAAACAACCCGTTCAAGAGTTCAGCCTTGCCATTTTCAAATAAAATCAGCTCGAGCTCTGTCCTGGGGAACAAAAAAGAAAATCCCTCTCATCCAAAGACCTGCCATCACAAACGCCAGGAACTCAAAAGCTATAAACACAAGGGGATAAAACAAAGGCAAAACAAAGGTTACAAAGAACAAGTTGACATGACTAAGCAAACTGTTAGGAGCCAAGAACAATCATGCCACTGTAGCAAGCTCCCAGGCTTGGGAGCCACCTGTTAGCATGACTAGGGAACTAAGGAAGTTACCAGCTGTGCCCACGAAGACTCTGCATTAAGCTGGTATGGCCCTCACGTCTCCCTTAGGAACCTTCCTGGTGGCTCAGCCGGTAAAGCGTCTGCCTGCAATGCAGGAGACCTGGGTTCAATCTCTTGGTCGGGAATATCCCCGGAGAAGGAAATGGCAACCCACTCCAGTACTCTTGCCTGGAAAATCCCATGGATGGAGACTGACAGGCTCCCTTAAGTATTTTAGAATGCCTAGATAAGAGGAACTCATCCCAACTGACACAGCCTGGGAAAGACCAAGGAGACAAGCCAGTTAAGTGTAATTAGTATCCTGTGTGGGATCTTGAAACGGAAAAACAGCATTGGGTAACAAAGGAAATATGAAAGGAAGTAAGGACTTTCATTAAGGTAACCAACATTGGTTGGGACAAATGTCCCATACTAACATGGGATGCTAATAATAGAAGAAAACTTGGTTACAAGGTATGTGACAACTCTGTATGGTCTTGGCAATTTTTCTGTAAATCTAAAACGATTTCTAAAGTTAAAAATTCATTAAAAAAAAAAAAAGAAAGAAAGAAAAGAAAACAAGCTTGCTCCAGAGGGCCTTGAATCAATAAAAAAGTTCTCGCAATACCTACGATGAGAATCAATTGGTACCTTTGTTAAACTTTGTTAAAATGCAGGTTCTCAGGCCCGGAGCCAGAACTCTAAAGTCAGAATGGGAGCTGAGAAGGTCAGAGTCTGCGTTTAAACAAACAGACCAGGTGATTTCTTGTGCACCTTAACGCTTCCCTCTCTTCGCACACATCAACAGCCACCAACGAGGCCTCTTCCAGCGGGCAACTCACCCCCTTAGGCCTTTACCATCCAAGGGCAAAACAGTGCTCCAACAGTTAAACAATCCGAGACTATCAGCTGATACTGCTGTGGCCTGATAGAAAAAAGGACTCTAAAAAGCCCCCGTTTCTGGCTTCTCACCTTCCTAAAGAGGACCTGAGGCACCTGTCGTCCCTTTAGACAAAACCGACCGGACGCCTGCCCCTTTGGGAAGACCCCAACCGCAAGCTGCAGTCCTGACCCAGGACTCTCCGACCCCCCGACCCCCAAAAATAACAAGCGCACTCAAAACATCCCTCCGGGGCATCCTCTTCGGCGGACGGACGCTCCTCGGGCCCCCGGCCGTCTCCGGAGCGACCCTCCCGGAGGGCCCCCTTCAAGGTGAAGAGACCCTTCCCCTCGGGCCCCCCTGCGCGAGTTGAGGAAGGACTTGAGCCCCGCGCCCTGTCACTATCTAGCCCTGTCGCTTAGTCGGTGGGCCTCCGGACCCTCTCTGTTTAACCTAACCGTCTCTACGGGGTCATCTTAACCAACAAACGCGGGGTCCCCTCGCGCGACCCCGGCGTCGAAGCAGCCACGACGGGCGCCCGCCTCAGGCGGCGACGCGCGCGCGCCGAAAGGCTGGGCCGCGCCGCGGGGGCTTGTGGGACGGGGCGGGACCGGGCGCCCCCCGCCCCGCTCCGCTCCTCACCCCGCCGCCGCTGACCGCTCCGATGCCGTCGAACTCCCGGCCCAGCCCCTCGGAGTCGTCGAGCACGTACGCGCCGCTGGGTGCCAGCAGCGCGCACAGCAGCAGGGGCAGCGCGGCGGGGCCCGCCAAACCCGCGGCGGCCGTCATGGCTTTGGCCCGGCGTTGCCGGGAGGCCTGAGTTAGGCGCTCAGCCATTNGAACTCCCGGCCCAGCCCCTCGGAGTCGTCGAGCACGTACGCGCCGCTGGGTGCCAGCAGCGCGCACAGCAGCAGGGGCAGCGCGGCGGGGCCCGCCAAACCCGCGGCGGCCGTCATGGCTTTGGCCCGGCGTTGCCGGGAGGCCTGAGTTAGGCGCTCAGCCATTGTGTGACAGGTCATGTGACTCGGGCGCCCAGGGAGGCGGGCCCGGTCGCCACCATGATGGAGAAGGGCAGGAGGCCGCGGGTGCCGCCGCCGCCATGTTGAGTGTGGGCTGCGGGCCGCTGACGCAGCCGCCTTCGT
The DNA here is from genome assembly GCA_006410875.1 of Neotragus pygmaeus. Classification (NCBI taxonomy): domain Eukaryota; kingdom Metazoa; phylum Chordata; class Mammalia; order Artiodactyla; family Bovidae; genus Neotragus; species Neotragus pygmaeus. The sequence continues at coordinate 960,766 of SJYV01046737.1, read as the reverse complement.
GTTGTGGGCGTGGGGAGCGAGCCGTTTCTAGCGGGCCCTACGTCAGGGGTTGACTGCAGGTTTCCGCCTTTGTCACTTGGGTTCCCCGCCTCTGGCATCACGTGCTGGAGCATTTTATCCAAGAAAAAGATGGCTGTCCAAGGCCAAGGGAGTCGTGCAGTGGGAGTCGTGCAGTGAATGGCTTACCATGGACCTCCCCAAGCATCAACATTCAGAAAACAGATCATGGCATTCAGTCCCATCACTTCCTGGCAAATAGATGGGATCTCATGCCAATGATTGGACACCCCATCCCTGAGTCCTGGCCCCACCCTGAGCCCCACTCTGGTTGTATCATGACACTCCTGGGCCTCAGTCACTGCTTAGATCATCTGCTGATTACCCTAATGTTATATGTTGACCTGTGTCCTCCTTTGGGATTAACATGTTGAAATCTTAATCCTCAGACCCATAAATGGGACTTTATTTAGAAATAGAGCCTTTGTAGGTGATCAAGATGAGGTCATTAGGGTGGGCCCTAATCCTGTATGCCTATGTCCATATATAAAAGGGGAGAAA
>SJYV01046737.1:935865-959816 GCA_006410875.1 Neotragus pygmaeus | reverse complement strand
CTCCAAAATCACTGCAGATGGTGACTGCAGCCATGAAATGAAAAGACATTTGCTCCTTGGAAGAAAATTATGAGCAACCTAGACAGCATTTTGAAAAGCAGAGACTGTCAACAAAGGCCCCTCTAGTCAAGGCTCTGGTTTTTCCAGTGGTCGTGTATGGATGTGGGAGTATAAAGAAAGCTGAACCCCAAAGAATGGATGCTTTTGAACTGTGGTGTTGGAGAAGACGCTTGAGAGTCCCTTGGACTGCAAGGAGATCCAACCAGTGAATCCTAAAGGAAATCAGTCCTGAATATTCATTGGAAGGACTGATGCTGAAACTCCAATATTTTGGCCACCTGATGGGGAAAACTGACTCTTTGGGAAAACTGATGCTGGGAAAGATTGAAGGCAGGAGGAGAAGGGGGCAACAGAAGATGAGATGGTTCGATGGTATCACCTACTCAATGGACATGGGTTTGAGTGGATTCCGGGAGGCCTGGCGTGCTGCAGTCCATGGGGTCACAAAGAGTGAGACACACCTGAGCGCCTGAACTGAACTGAAGCCTCTCAGGGCACCTGTACCATGTGCCAGCCGGTGGCTGAACTAGAAGGAGGACCTGGCGCACAGCCTCTGTCTTAGTCCCCATTCAGCTGTCACCTCCAGTGGATCACTTAGCTTCCTGAGCCTGAGTTTCCCTGTTAGGTAAGAGGAAACAAGAAGACCAGCTGCAGAAGGGACATTTGATTAAATCGCATACAAACAAGGAAACAGACAAGCAGTAAATCCGAGCTGAAAGTTTCACCCACTTTGCAAGTGTTAGCTGACGAGGCAATTCATCCTGATGCCTACTGTGCAGCTGCGTAGGGTGCTTTCCGCTGCCAGTTGAAATGGTCCCCAGCAGATAGCCCTGGATCGGTAGGAAAGTTGGGAATTGTGCTGGGACCGCTGGCACATCCGGCACTGAGCTGAGATTCCTGACTTCCTCGGCATTGAAGTGAATTGGAGAGACTACTGAGAGACTGCAGAGAAAATATCTCTGAGCCCAATCTCTCCCTAGACAAAGCCATGGAGTTGGTTATCAGTGCCTGCGCAAACCTGGGATACCACAAAATGGCAGGGAGACGACCCAAAGGCTACTTAGGCCGAGGGAGACTTTGTCTACAGGGTTCTATTTGGAGTCTGATTGTTTTGCCCCTTTACTGCAAACCTAAATGTTAAGTGTCAAGGCCACAATTATATTAAGAGGAAAAGTTTATCTGAGCAGTCCTGTAAACACACTCATCAGGCCCGTAAGGATATCTGTAGGTTCGTAGTGGACAGTATGCTTACTCTTTAACATTTCTCTAAGTTACTGTTGATCTACTATTACCAAACACTCCCAGCTGGTGTCTAATGTCCTAACCCAAGTATTAATAGTGTCCCTTTCACCCTCAAAAATGTTGTGGCTTGCATGATAAGTTACATAATTCCTGTATATGATCACTTGTTTTCGTTCACGTGTTCTATTTTCCATACAGCACTTATCTGACCTACTTTCCTTACAGTCACCATTCTGTGTGATTATGCTGTATTCAAGTGTGTAGCTATTCAAATGCCATGGATTTCTCTTCCCAGAACGCTGATCCATCTGTTCTAATAAAATTTTAAACATGGGTTGGCACACCAGTGGATGCCAGACGTGGTTGATAAGTAAATGTTAAGCTTCCTACCAACCCTGAGATTTTGTATCTGTAATATGCACTGCGACCCCATGGACTGTAGCTCTGTCCATGGGAGTTTCCAGGCAAGAGTACTGGAGCAGGTCGCAGTTTCCCTCTCCAGGGCATCTTGCCGAGCCACGGATTGAACCCGAGTCTGCATACATCTGCAGCATTGACAGGCAGGTTCTTTGCCAGCTGAGCCCCGGGGAAAGCCCTGAAACATATGCACAATGATGTAACCAGAAGGGAAGCACCAAGGTGAAAACAGAGGGGAAATACCATACAAGCAAAACTGGGAACCTGGAAATCAGAACCCAGCGCATGTCATCCTGCAGTGCACCGGTATACCTTGTATTGGGGAGGCACCCTATAAATATTTGTGCAGTGTGCAATAGCTGGGAAAGAGGACACAGTGTTTAACAGAAAACGTATACAACTAGTTCCTATTAGTTCATAACCAAAGTAATTCCTTATCAGGGAAAACATCTCGTTTCAAATTTCTCATTTATGTTCAGGAAACCATTAGACAAGAAAGTTTCTAATAAAAAAGCAGTAAGTGCAAGCTAAGAAAGAGATACTTGGACTGCTGGGCACAGCACTGCTACTTGAAGATGTGAAACAGAGGGAAACAGCAGTTACCAGACAAGTGATGGCGAGTTCGGCTTCCCTTGCTTCTCTTTCATCAGGATCCCTGAAATATACCAGACAGTAAGAAAAGAGGGTCTCTCAGTTTTCAAAAGTCAGATGAATTTTTAAAATAAGGAGTTTTTCTCTGAAACAAACAGTGTTTCTGAGTGTCAAACTGCACTTCAGCCCCAGCAAATTTCTCAATTTTCTAAAGTGAAAATGTAATCAAATCAGATGATCTCTTGAGGAAAGTGAGCGCAGTCTTGTCTAAAAGATGAAACGTTGCTGATAAAATCTGCCGTCTCACTTTCAGAAAAGGTTTTACTTTCAGGAGTCTGAATTAGGCTGCCAGAAATTCAGGGCTACAGGCCAAGTCGTCTTCTTCTTTGTACTCAAGTGCAACAGTGCGCAACCCATGGTGGGTACTCAGTATATATGTTGAACGTAACAGAAATTGAACTTACATCACTGGTGTGATGGTGCTTCAAATCACTGGGAAAGATGGGCTTGTAAAAATGTGATATTGAGAGAAAGATCAAATTTTTGATCTATGCCTCATACCACATCTAAGTATAACTGCCAAATGGATAAAGCTCTAAATGTGTTTAAAAAAATGGAAACCTAAAAGTTCTATTAGAAAAAACTGGCAAATTCCTGTATAACTTGGGGTCTGTATAAGACTCAATATTCTTGACACAACAAAATAAAAGTTTGATTTTTAGGAAAGTCACTAAATAATCACATAAGAAGATAAGAAAAAAATTACTTCTAGATAAGTTGGAAGCATTTCTTAAAATAAGAGTCCACCAGGGTCAAAAGTATGAAGTAGTCTCTTTTCATGAACTATCCTGTAACATCTGCCTTTTATCTGATCTTTACAACTTTTACATAAGTTGTTTGATTTCAGTTGTTAATTACATCACTCCCTGTTCTATGACTTCTCTCAGTTAACTCAGGGATATATACAGTTCAGTTCAGTTCAGTTCAGTCGCTCAGTCGTGTCCGACTCTTTGCAACCCCATGAATTGCAGCACGCCAGGCCTCCCTGTCCATCACCATCTCTCGGAGTTCACTCAGATTCACGTCCATCGAGTCCGTGATGCCATCCAGCCATCTCATCCTCTGTCGTCCCCTTCTCCTCCTGCCCCCAATCCCTCCCAGCATCAGAGTCTTTTCCAATGANTATTTTCATTTAAAAATTGTTACAACAAAGAGCCACGTAAAATAAACTACTGAATTTACTACAAAAATGCTATTGCGAATGCTATTTCATACATTACTTTATATCCTTTAGGTTTCCTGAGTAGCTCAAAAGGTAAAGAATCTGCCCGCACTGTGGGAGATCTGGGTTTGATCACCAGTTTGGGAAGATCTCTGGGTCATGAAGATGCCCTGGAAAAGGGCATGGCGACCCACTCCAGTATTTCTGCCTGGAATTCCATGAAAAGAGGAGGCTGGTGGGCTACAGTCCAACAGGTTGCAAGGAGTTGGACACGACTGAGTGGCTTTCACTTTCTTTTTCCTTTTTATATCCTTTACATACAATTTTTATAAACTCATGATTCCTCCTGTCTGATCTGATAATGAGGGTGATATAACTGATTATGTAAGCTCTTTTGTATGGAAAATGTGAGATTCTGACAAATATTTTTTAAAAAATGNACTTTCTTTTTCCTTTTTATATCCTTTACATACAATTTTTATAAACTCATGATTCCTCCTGTCTGATCTGATAATGAGGGTGATATAACTGATTATGTAAGCTCTTTTGTATGGAAAATGTGAGATTCTGACAAATATTTTTTAAAAAATGTAGATGAAGAAGGCAAACTTTTAGTAAATTCCCTCAGTTCAGTTCAGTCGCTCAGTTGCCTCCGACTCTTTGCAACCCCATGAATTGCAGCACGCCAGGCCTCCCTGTTCATCACCATCTCTCGGAGTTNACCTCATGCAGCAGGAAGCATGGTTGCAGTGTAGGGTCTGAGCCTCCGCTCTAAGTGTTTAGGTTACCTGTTTGTTCCTTCTAGGTTCTTAGTATTTGTCCTTTACATCACAGAATTCTTCAAGTGTTATATTTAAAATTACTTTTAAGTGAACTGTTTGATCCTGTTCCTGTATTCCTCTTTGGTTTTGGATGATTCTCTCCTCAGATCAGATAATTTGCATGTTCGCTCTCCTCTTTGAACAGTCCTTCAAAGTGTGCTGACTGTATATTCTCTAGCCCAGCGTACTGTCTATTGGCCCTTTTATGCTGGCTCATCTGTTGACGTCTCTGTAAACACACAGATGCCTCTATTTCCACATCCCTCTCCTTTAAACGATAAAGACCCGTCACCTGAGAGAGTATCTTCACGTTAATTCTCTTTACCCTTTAGCAAGCAGGTGAAGTGGGTCATTCAGGAACTCAGAGCCTAAAGAGTCTACTTTTGGTTTCATAGTAACATGTTTAATACTGGTAATAATATAACTATATAAAGTCATTAATAAAGGAGTATCTAAATAGCAGCCATAAATATTTAGAAACTGATTTTTGCACTAAACAAAGTGGCAAAGTTATCCAAATCTTCGGATATTCAGAGCAACTCTGGAATTTCACTAGCAATTTGGGTTTGGCTCCTAGGGTTTCCTGAGTCTTTTCAGAACTTCAGGCCATATTTTAGCCTATACGCATATGTTCCTTCCTTTTCTCTACTCTGTTCCCATATTTAACTAGAATTATTCTCCTGATTATGAAGAGTACAGGAGTAAGTTGACCTGCAAATAAATGTTAAAAGGGCATGATAACCTTTTTATTTACCCAGGTGCTAGTTCTTTCCATGCCTACCCTTAAAATATATATGTGACAATTTACAATAAACGGTAAGTTTTCATTAGTTTTGTTTCTCATGTAAGAATCTAAAAGTCTCAAGGGTCAAGATAAAGATTATTCTTTAACAGGGAAGCACCCAAAGAGGAGGAAGCTTCCCTGCTTCCAGTGCCTAAGACTCCACACTCCCAATTCAGGGGGCCTGGATTCCATCCCTGGTCAGGGCACTAGATCCCACATGCTGCAGCTAAGAGTTTGCATGAAAGAAGATCAGAGATCTTTCTTGCTACAACTAAGACTTGGAACAGCCAAATAAATAGATAAATGTTTTTCCAAAAATAAATGATGTGTTCTGTGTTTATACTTCACAGATACAAAGTTTTAATGAACATTAAATTAATTTGCAAAACTAATCACATTTTTGCATTACTTTTCCTTTTCATGTCATGTAATCTATGTATAATCATAAGGGATTTGATTTAGGTCATAGCTGAATGGTCTAGAGGTTTTCCCTACTTTCTTCATTTTGAATCTGAATTTGGTAATAAGGAGTTCATGATCTGAGCCACAGTCAGCTCCTGGTCTTGTTTTTGTTGACAGTATAGAGCTTCTCCATCTTTGGNATAATCATAAGGGATTTGATTTAGGTCACACCTGAATGGTCTAGCGGTTTTCCCTACTTTCTTCAATTTGAGTCTGAATTTGGTAATAAGGAGTTCATGATCTGAGCCACAGTCAGCTCCTGGTCTTGTTTTTGTTGACAGTATAGAGCTTCTCCATCTTTGGCTGCATAGAATATAATCAATCTGATTTCGGTGTTGACCATCTGGTGATGTCCATGTGTAGAGTCTTCTCTTGTGTTGTTGGAAGAGGGTGTTTGCTATGACCAGTGCATGTTCTTGGCAAAACTCTATTAGTCTTTGCCCTGCTTCATTCCACATTCCAAGGCCAAATTTGTCTGTTACTCCAGGTGTTTCTTGACTTCCTACTTTAGCATTCCAGTCTCCTGTAAAGACAGTAAAAATAGTTCAATGGAGAGAATCCACATAAGGAATAAATTATGTATTGTTTACTAAACATTTTCTTAAGTATAACTACAGATAAAAACTGCTAGAATAAGAAGCAATGTGGTAGAGTAGTTAAGCCAGTATGATCAGCCCTGGAGCCAGATTCAGTTCAGTTCAGTCGCTCCATAGCTTCAAATCTCTCCTTCCACCTGTTAGTTGTGTGATTTCAGCCAGGTTTCTTTACATTCTTCAGGCTTCAGTTTAACCATCCCTAAATAGAGGTGATGGTAGAACTGTTAATGTGAAATTTAGCTGAATTAATATTTATATAACACTTAGAAGAATAATCAGCATATACTACAAGCTATTGAAGGGCGTATTATATGAACAGTAACATCGATGGAATATAGATTTAACTAGAACATAACTCTTGGGTTTACTGCTCTCCACAGAAGCAAGACAGTCCTGAGGGAAAGGATTCTTCCTGTCTTTGTACTGGTTTGAATTTTGTTGTCTACAGTCATCCAAATCCGTGTCTTCCTGTGTGTGGCTGATCCCCCATCGTGCGAATCTTGGTGGGAGGCAGATCCCACCTCATTCAGGAGTTAAGGCACCACACCGTCCCTCTTCTCCCCCTCAGCACATGAGCCCTGGAGCCCCAGTGACCAGGACCCCTCAGTCAGTTCCCCAAACATGGGACTTTGTTCTCAGAAGCGCGATTCAATGTACAGGCCTTTGAGAAGGCAGCCCGGAGCAGAGTCCAGAGGAAGGCGGTGCTAGAGGTGCCCCAGAGGGACTGAAGTCCCCGGGGCAGCAGAGGGAGGCGCGCCCTCCTAAGGGCTCAGGCAGGATGGCGTGAGCTGCCCTTCTGGTCCTTTGCCAGGAGCCCACTTCACAAGGCAGATTCTGCAGCCTCGGCAGCAATTCTGGGCCGTATCTCGATTTCTCTCTAAATCTTTTCATTTTTTTGCTCAGGGTTAGCCAAAGATGGTGCTGTTGCCCTCGGCGAAGAACCCTGACTGATACACCAGGTTATAATGAGACTGGAAATGATCACCACAAAGAATTCTCAGCCTCTTTATCTGCAGGAAATGATCACCACAAAGAATTCTCAGCCTCTTTATCTGCATTCCCCCCACTTTAAACACGGCCTTCGCCCCGTGTAGTCCTTTCGTTGGTAATTGTTAATGCACCTGTGTGTGCTGAGCCACTTGAGTTATGTCCGACTATCTGCGACCCTGTGGACCATAGCCCACCAGGCTCCTCTGTCTATGGGAGTCTCCAGGCAAGAATACTGGAGTGGGTTGCCATACCCTCCTCCAGGGGGTCTTCCTGACCCAGGGATCGAACCTGTGTCTTACATCTCTTGCGTTGGCAGGCTGGTTCTTTACCACTGATGCCGCCTGGGAAGCCCATTAATGCCTGGATTAGCTCACATGAAGAACGCCGGAAAGTTTTGCTGTCCTCCTCTGTCTCACCCATGATGCATCTGTTCATCTTTGAATTCTCAGTATCTTTTTCTGCACTCCTGCCACAGTATGAATTCTAGAGCCCACCTAATTTCAAGTCTTAGGCATGAAAAAAATGACAGTACCCATGGCTCAGAAGATTTTTTTTGAACATCTAGTACAATTCTGTCCAATAAATAGAAGACAAAATATGTATATATAACTTGAAATTTTCTAGCAGCCACATTAAAGTTGACACAAAAAAAGCATATGAGATTAATTTTGATTAATATTTATTTACCTCAATATTCATGGGGGTCACAAAAGAGTTGGACACAGCAACTAAATAAAAACAAAAACTCAAAGTATTGTTGATAAAAATGCAGTCAGTATAAAAATATATCAGTAAAACATTTTGCAGTCTTTTTTATAAGAAGTTTTCAAAAATCTAGATTTGTATTTTATGCATATTGTTGTTGTTTAGTCGCTTCTGACTCTTTTGCAACCCCCTGGACTGTAACATGCCAGGCTCCTTCTGTCCGTGGGATTTCCTAGGCAAGAACACTGGAGTGGGTTGCCATTTCCTTCTCCAGGGGATCTTTCCGACCCAGGGATGAAACCCACATCTCCTGTGTCTCCTGCACTGGCAGGTGCTTCTTTACCATTGGGCCACCAGCAAAGTTGCTTTATACAGATAGTGTGTCTCGGTTCAAATGAGCCCCATCTCAAGTGCACAAGAGCCTGCCGGCTGTGCCCGCCAGTGTCCTCTGTCCGTGGGATTTCCCCGGCAAGACTGCCGGAGTGAATTGCCATTTCCTTCTCCAGGTGGTTCAGTTATAATAAGCTAGTACATGTCAGTAATACTCTTTCCTGAACGCTAAGAGCCATTCTGGCAAATTACTGGCCCTGAGGAAGGGGTTGTGAGAGCCCCCAAATTGCAGCCAATTCATCCAAAGTAGTGGAGATCCAAGTCTTGTGACTGGCATCTGAGGTGGAATCAGTCTAGTGCCGCTGAGCTCTTTCCTTGTGGAATCTAATGCTATACTCCAGGTAAGTAGTGTCAGAATTACTAAGTTGTAGAACATTCTAGCTAGTGTCTGCGGTATTGGAGGATTCATTGTTGGTAGAAAGGAAACCCCGTATATGTTATGTCAGAAGTGTTCCACGGGCAGAAATAGAAACGGTAATGGCACACACGTGCACACACGCGTGCGCACACACACACAGCAAACGTAACCCCACCGTGTGTTTGCGAGAATCACCTGTCAGTATTTGCTTTGCCTCCACTGCTCCAACCTTGCTCCCTAGATTTCAGATTTCTGGCTCCATAATCTGACCATCAGTATTGTCTGGGGCTCTCTGCCTCAATTCATAGGCTACTTCAGCAGCCCTGGCTTCCCACTTTCCTTAATTAATCCCAACTCTGACAGTTTGGGATAAAAGGTCTCCCCCTCCTGCATTCTGGCCCCGAGGCAGCCTGCAATGCTCTCTGAGCTCCTGCCCATCCCCCCAGTGTTAGCAGATACTTGGATAAGAACATGCTTTCCCACCCCCATCTCAGACCTTGAATCCTGCCTGNATAAAAGGTCTCCCCCTCCTGCATTCTGGCCCCGAGGCAGCCTGCAATGCTCTCTGAGCTCCTGCCCATCCCCCCAGTGTTAGCAGATACTTGGATAAGAACATGCTTTCCCACCCCCATCTCAGACCTTGAATCCTGCCTGATACTATGGGCTGAACCTTTCCCCTCTAAAGTTGATATGTTGAAGCCTTAACCTCCATGGTGACTGGATGTGGAGATAGAAACTCTAAGGGGATGATTAAGGTGAAGTGAGATCGTAAGAGTGGAACCCTGCTACAGTAAGAGTGGGGTCCTTATAAAAAGAGACAGTCTTCTTCCTCCCTCCCTCTCTCTTCCTTACTCCCACCCACCCTGTCTCTTCCTTCTACCCCACCACCCGCCCCCCAGGTGAGGATATATTGTGAGAAGATAGCTATCTACAAGACAGGAAAAGAGCTCCTCCCAGAAATCCAATGGTGGACACCTTGATCTTGGACTCCAGCCTCTAGAACTACGAGCAAAGTTCTACCGTTGAAGCCTCCCCATCTGTGCTATTTTGTTACAGCACCCTGAGCAGACAAACACACCTCCTATGTCTCTGCACTGCTTGCATGTCCAAACCATCAGATTAAAAACAATTTTTTCCCAGACAAGAGTTTTTTAATCAGCAATGAGTTACCATGATTATTAGAAACATTTGCTTAAAAATGAGTTAAGAACATGCCATAAACCCAGAGAGTTAACAGAATATTTTAGTTATAAAAAGGGAAACATTCTTGAAGATTGACACTTGCCTGAATTAATCCTGGGTTTACAATTTAATTTGACTTCAGACTACTGGCACCTAGAATCCACATCGTGACATTCACATCAACTCAACAATATATACACTGAATTTGTTATCTGTTCCTGTCACAAATTATCCAATGTTCTGCATTTGAAAGCAACGATAAATATTTAGTAGTAGTAGTAGTTTCGTCACTAAGTCATGTCTGACTCTTTGCAACCCCACAGACTGTAGCCCACCAGGCTCCTCTGTCCATGGGATTCTCCAGGCAAGGATACTGGAGTGGGTTGCCATTTCTTTCTCCAGGGCGTCTTCCCAACCCAGGAATCGAACCTGGGTTTCCTGCATTCCAGGCAGATTCTTTACCAACTGAGCTATGAGGGAAGGTAATAAATATTTAGTTCATCTCAGTTTCTGTGGGTGGGGAACTCGGGACCACCTCGGCTGGGTGGGCCAGCTCAGGATCCCTCATGAGGCTGCAGATGGAGAGATGTCAGCCGGAGCTGTCATCATCTGGAGGCTTGGAGATTCACTTCCAAGGTGGTTATTCAATGCTGTCGGCTCACTCAGATCCCTGCCACGTGCACCTGTTCTCACGATGCAGACTGACTTCCCTCAGACCAAGTGAGCAAAAAGAGAGAGTGAGAGAGCCTGAGGGGGAATTCACGGGATTAGTCTGACCTCGTCTCCAGAACAACGCAGCATCACTTCTGCTTTATTTGCTAGGAGTGAGTCACTAAGTCTAGCCCACACTCCAGGGGAGGGAGACCGGGCTCCACCTCTTGCGAGGAGGAGTGGCAAAGACTTACTGAATGTGTTCTATTTTTCAAAACTAATTTTATTGGAGTATAGTCGCTTTCCAATGTTGTGGTAGTTTCTGCTGTACAGCAAAGTGAATCAGCTGTGTGTGTGTGTGTGTGTGTGTGTGTGTGTGTGTGTGTGTGTGTGTATCCGCATGCGCGCACTCAGCCATGTCACACTCTCCGACCCCATGGACTGAGTCCACCAGGATCCTCCGTCCATGGGATCCTCCAGGCAACAATCCTGGAGCAGGTTGCCATTTCCTCCTCCAGGGGATCTTTCCAACCCAGGGATCGAAGCCAGGTCTCCTGCACTGCAGGCAGACTCTTTACCGTCTGAGCCACTAGGCAATCCCTACGTATCCATATACCCACTCCTTTTTGGAGTTTCTTCCCGTTTAGATCACCACAGAACACCGAGTAGAGTTCCCCGTGCTATACAGCAGGTACTCATGAGTTATCCGTTTTAGACATAGCAGTGTTTGTATGTCAGTCCGTCTCCCAGAGTTCATCCCACCCCAATCCCCTCCCCATATCCATATGTCTGTTCCCTATGTCTCTGTGCTGTCTCTNGAACACCGAGTAGAGTTCCCCGTGCTATACAGCAGGTACTCATGAGTTATCCGTTTTAGACATAGCAGTGTTTGTATGTCAGTCCGTCTCCCAGAGTTCATCCCACCCCAATCCCCTCCCCATATCCATATGTCTGTTCCCTATGTCTCTGTGTCTATTTCTGCTTTGCAGACAAGTCCATCTGTATCATTTTCTAGATTCCTCATGTAAACGATATTATACAATATCTGTTTTTCTCCAACTTCACTCTGTGTGACAGTCTCTAGATCTATTTACATCACTGCAATTGCACAGTTTCATCCTCTTTTATGGTTGAATAATATTCCATGTATGTGGAATTGTATGTATGTATGTACAGATATATGTACCAAATCCTCTTTATCCATTCTTCTGTTGGGGGACTTTTAGGTTGCTTCTACATCCTGGCTATTGTAAATAGCACTGCAGTGAATATTGGAGTGCATGTATCTTTTTGAATTATGGTTTTCTCTGGATATTTGCCCAGGAGTGGGATTGCTGGGTAGTATGGTAGTTCTATCTTCAGTTTTTTAAGGAAACTCCATACTATTCTCCACAGTGTCTGTATCGATTTACATTCCAAACAATGATGTAGGAAGGTTCCCTTTTCTCCACACCCTCTCCAGCATTTATTGTTTGTAGGTTTTTTAATGGAGGCCATTCTGACTGGTATGAGGTGATCTCTCGTTGTAGTTTTGACCTGCATTTCTCTAATAATGAGTGATGTTGAGCATCTTTTCATGTGTTTGCTGGCCATCTGTATGTTGCGAACATATTCAAAATTGCATTTGCCCATGATGCGTTTCAGCAGACCACTCATATGATATACTCTTAAATATTGCAGTAACTAATATTTTGAAGGCTTCTGTATAGAAAGAGGTATAAAACAACAGAAGGGATTTACCCAATTACAGCCCATTTGCAAAGATATTTTAACATCCTCTAAAAAAAAGCACCAACGGGAATAAAGGTTCTAGCATTATTTTCTATAAAATGGCAGGCATTCCCGTTACGCTTGGATTTTCACTATAATTTCTGCTCTGTTCATTCTTTGGATTCTGGTATGACTCACAGCTTTGGGTTAACAGAACCTGCCTTCAACAGTCCTGATGCCGCAGAATCCATAACAATCGAGCTGGCTTCCCATCCTCCCTGGGTTTTTCNCATTCCCGTTACGCTTGGATTTTCACTATAATCTCTGCTCTGTTCATTCTTTGGATTCTGGTATGACTCACAGCTTTGGGTTAACAGAACCTGCCTTCAACAGTCCTGATGCCGCAGAATCCATAACAATCGAGCTGGCTTCCCATCCTCCCTGGGTTTTTCCCTAGCCCCTTTGCCCCAGTTGACTCAATTTTTTGCCAGTCATCTCTCCTCCTTCTCTGCACTATCCTTTGAATTGTACCTCCATAAATATTAGTGCATGTCTTGGTTAAACCTGAATTCATGAAACAGTTTTTGGATCCTGAATCTTAAAAGATGATCTGGTAATCCCTAACATAAGCAAACTGGACAGAACAGATAATTCCACAAGGACTTACATTATCCTGACTTAAAAAATTAAGCTAATCATTTTTGCACATTCCACAGTACTTGAGGAAACTATTTGGAGTTCGCCTTCCTAAATTTGATTACTTCAATAAGTGAGCATAACACATGCATTAAAATTTATCTCTGTAACTTGTAGACATCAAGAAATACATGTTAGATCTTCTAAAGAGGTATTTGTCTTCTCTGGTGGTATGGGGTTAATTTTGACTTCATACTGGATCTGCTATGATTTTCCCAGTAGTCACGTGCAACTGTGAGAGTTGGACCATGAAGAAGGCTGAACGCTGAAGAACTGACGCTTAATTGATGCTTGAAGGTGGGTGCTGGAGAAGACTCTTGAGAGTCCCTTGGACAGTAAGGAGAGCAAACCAGTCAATCCTAAAGGAAATCAACCCTGAATATTCACTGGAAGGACTGATGCTGAAGCTGAAGCTCCAATACTTTGGCCAGCTGACTCATTGGGAAAGACCCTGATGCTGAGAAAGATTAAGGGCAGGGGGAGAAGGGGAAGACAGAGGATGAGATGGTTGGATGGCATCACTGCCTCAATGGACCTGAGTTTTCGAAAACTCGGAGATGGCGAAGAACAGGGCAGCACGGGGTGCTGCAGTCCATGGGGCTGCGATGAGTCGGACATGACTGAACAGCAACGACTGGATCTGCCTCTGTGACTTTAACCTTTATCTTGCCACTTCTGTTATTATAGGCAAACGTAACCGCCTGCCTCGGGAGGTAACCTGGCCCCGCCTCCCCGTGAAGGACTGTGGCGTTCTTTGTCTATGGATAGGGAAGGAAATATTCCATTTCACACCACCTGTGAGATGGCTGTAAGGAGATCTCACATCTCCCGTTCTAGGAGATATCTGCAAGAATGAAATGGTCTTTTTATTTTGTTTCCTCACCTTCCCCCTAACTCTGATCCATAAAAAAACCTGGCAACCAGCACCAGATAAGATTTTTTTTTTTTTTNGCACCTAGACCCAGTGTTGAGTCACTGTTGACCTGAAGTTTTCAGAACAAAACTAGTAGTGCAGTCTCAGACCCAGGTCCCAAGAGAGGACCAACCAGACGCCGTGGATAGATGTGGGCTTTTTTTCTGAGAATTCCTCAAAGAAATAACACGAAGGCAGGGGACTGGCCAACTTCCCCTGCGGTCTGTAAATACCTGTGAAGTGTGTTTTTAGCTTCTTTATTTTGGGGGCAGAGGCTCCTGGACCCCAGCAGGTGCTGGATGACCAAGCGCCACTTGCTCCCTGTGCAGGCCCACGCTCTGTCCCAGGGTCTCTGCCGTCAAAATTAGTTCCTCCAGATCCACATACGCCTCAGGGTACCCAGCTCACTTACCTCTCTGGTCTTAGCTCTGCTCCCCTTTTCCCTCTCTGGCAGGATTCCCTATTGATCGGAAAGGATCTGATTCATGTTTTTAGTGTGGAAACGCTATCTGATTTCAGGAACTGTAGCTCTCTGTTCTGTGCTGTGTGATCTACACTCCCGGCTCTGGACATAGTTCGCCCTCTGGCTTACTCAGGAAGAGGGCGTGACTTCCTTTCCCAGCGTGGGGACCCCACAGAGCTTTCTGTGAATATCCCCTCAGATAAATCAGCTGAAGCAGCAGCAGACCTCACTACTTCCCTGTTCTAGTGTGAGAGGAGGAGGGCTTCCCTCTTTCTTACTCTTTTCTTTCTGTAGATGTTGAATCTACATCAGATCTTTTTAGAACACTAGACTTGTAACCAATCAGATATAAATGGTAGAAACTGAAGATCACAAGATATTACCCAGAATCGAGAACATTCTGCCCTGTCTTTCACAAGAGTATGAGAATGATAAAGTAAATTAGCCCGCAAAGAAAGGAAAGGAAAAACAAATGAGGTAGTGTTGCTTAATTATTTATGAAGGCTCAACAAGCTGCTATATTTTCAAATGCTTCACTTTGTCAAACCTCTTTTGACAACGTTTTCTTGGCCCTTAAGCTTATTTTGAAAATAAGTGCCTTATACAGAGGTTGCATATGAAATTAAAAACTTGAAATGCTGTCATCACACAGTTTACCATATACTCAAAAGCATTTACTGATTACAAATAAATAACTGAATTTGCCATCTTTTTTAAAAAATTAGCTTCTAAAATGATTTTTGACTTTAATTTTGCATTCTTAGATTATGTCCAGCGGGAAGCATAATTCCTTCTAACCCAGCATCCTTTGAATGATTTTTATTTGAAATAAGTCAAATATCTTAGCTTGATTTCATTTACTGAAGTCTACTAGGCCATTTCCCCTTTTTAAACACCTTCACTGTATGAAATTTAGTGCATTTTGATATCCTCAATAAATGAAATGAAATAAGATTCTTTCATAAATTATGATGTCTCTTTTAAACATCCAAACTATTCTAGTTTGTTTTTCATTACAGAAACAGAAGCATTTTAAAAAGAGATGCCAACCTCTGTGAAAATGAAACCTTGTATATTCACGTTTGCACCAATCTCCTCTGAGTTTTGTGAAGAAAGCTAAGCTAGAGACAGCACTCTCTGAAAACCATTGGATAACCTAGTTCATCATCCAGAGCTCTTCGTCAGCCTTCCGTGGTAATAAGTGCTTGGACTTCTGCACCTTAAAATCGACTGATTCCTCTCGTAACTGCCAGGAGCCTGAACCCTGACCTCCACCCATCGATACCTGTGTGAAAATTGATCGCCATTCATCTTGAAGACCACCGATGAACCAATCAGGACACTTGAAAGCAAAGGAAAACTGACACCGTCTTAGCAAAAGAGAATTAGGTGTTGAGCAAATCACCAAGAGGCAAGACTCGGTTTGCCATCTGCTGTCTGAGAACAGATGTAATCGGCTCCTTAAAAAGAAGCAATGAACAGCACGTGTATCGACGAGCAGCATGACTTGGACCACTACCTGTTTCCAGCTGTTTATGTCTTTGTGGTAATAGTCAGCATTCCAGCCAACATCGGTTCCCTGTGTGTGTCTTTTCTGCAGGCGAAGCAAGAAAACGAACTGGGCATTTACCTCTTCAGTTTATCCCTCTCGGACCTGCTGTATGCCTCTACTCTCCCTCTGTGGATCAATTATACTTGGAATAGAGACAACTGGACGTTCTCTCCTGCCTTGTGCAAAGGGAGCGCTTTTCTCATGTACCTGAACTTTTACAGCAGCACAGCTTTCCTCACCTGCATCGCGATTGATCGCTATTTGGCAGTGGTCTACCCTCTGAGGTTCTTTTTCCTAAGGTCAAGAAAATGCGCATTCATGGTCAGCCTCACCATCTGGATTTTGGAAACCATCCTCAATGCTGTCATTCTGTGGGAAGACGAAACAGCTGTCGAATACTGTGATGCCAAGAAGTCTAACTTTACTTTATGCTATGACAAATATCCTCTGGAGAACTGGCAAATCAGGTTTAACTTTGCTAGGACGTGTATAGGTTATATGATACCTCTGGTCGTTATAATGACTTGCAACAAGAAAGTTTACCAAGCTGTGCGGCAAAATCAAGCCACGGAAAACAGGGAAAAGAAGAGAATCATAAAACTACTTATCTGTATCACGCTGACTTTTATCTTGTGTTTTACTCCCTTTCATGTGATGTTGCTGATTCGCAGCATTTTAGAGCACGACATGAACTTAAAAGAACAACCGTTTGACCATTCCAAGCCTGGGAAGCAGAGCTATAAGATCTATAGAATCACAGTGGCATTAACGAGTTTAAACTGTGTTGCTGACCCAATCCTGTACTGCTTCATAACTGAGACAGGAAGATCAGATATGTGGAATATATTAAAGTTCTTTACTGGGAAGCTTAATAAATCAAAAAGACAAAGAAAAAGTGTGCTTTCTGTATCTACCAAAGATACTATAGAATTAGACATCCTGGAATAGAACCAAGGCATATGTTTTTTAAAGATACGTGATATTACACCATCGAGATTATATTTTGCAAAGGAAACCTAAACACGTGTTCCCATTGAGGGACAATTTTAATCCTAAGGGGAATCTTTTTTAAAAGGTTGTATAGCTCCCTGACTTTTATTAAATGAGGAGTAAATAAAACTGAATATTTTCCTAGTGACTTGGGGTCATTATTGTCCATGGCAGTTGTTTCTGTGTCTGCGCTCTAATCTCTCAGGGAGTAATAGGCTGCACTGGACTGTGAGTTTTTCAAGTGGTAACCGTGGGGTATGGTCATGGCGATTTTCCCACTCCTATGGATTTCAGACCATCACTCCTCCCAATCATACGGACCTGCCTCCAACACCACCTACTAAATACTGCTTCTATCTGTCTCCTTAGTGAACGAATATTTATTGAGCCCACTCTATGTACCAGGCTTTGTGTTAAGTAGCGAGGTTACAAGAGAAATGATCTAATAAGTTTTTTGAACCTTATACAGTCACTAAGTCTCTAGCCTGTAAGAGTTCTTTATAAAAGTAAATTGTCTCTGAGTGAGAGTCTGAAGGCCTCATCCACAATATAAAGGACATGAGCTTTGTAAAATTTCCTTCAGCTACTCAGAGAACTTTTTACCTTCTTTAAAAATCATCATTTTTAAAAAGTTTGGCTCTTTCAAAGCTTCTTCTTAACTGAAGTGTTTTTTAAGAATTTTAAACATTTTCTAATCCTATTCTTCCCTCTTCCTTCTCTGTCTTATCCGTTTCCTCTAGTACCCAAAATAGATCAGCTAGCAAATATCTTGGTATCATTTG
The DNA here is from genome assembly GCA_006410875.1 of Neotragus pygmaeus. Taxonomy (NCBI): domain Eukaryota; kingdom Metazoa; phylum Chordata; class Mammalia; order Artiodactyla; family Bovidae; genus Neotragus; species Neotragus pygmaeus. The sequence continues at coordinate 942,239 of SJYV01046737.1, read as the reverse complement.
TGTCTTCACATTAGAAAAAAAAATCCAATAACAAAAAAGACTAATAATTAACCTCTAGATATACACTGAAAAAAACCAGTTAGTGCCCAACCTGACCCCATCTTCTGTTAAAGCTGTCCCTGACCATTTGGGTGCACAAGAGAAAACCACCTCGCTTTGAGGCCCCAGGTGCTTTCTCTGATCTTTGCACTTTTCTGATCAGAAAGTTTCTGGAAAATTAGAAGATTGCTTCTGGGCACCCTGAGATACATTTATGTATGCTTAAAGGTCAAAGGTACATCAGTGAAATGAAGAGTAACTAAAAGAGTTTGGGCTGCTTCATTCATTCTTGATAAACTATTGGCAGCCGGTACATTGAATATGTGTTAAAGTAAAAGATCCGGGAAATCTTGCCCACATTTGGAAACTCAGACATAGATTGTCTTGTCCAAGATCACACAGTTCCTTGGAAGCAGCTGTCATTCAGTTGCTAAGTCACGTCAGACCCTGTGACCCCATGGACTGCAGCACTCCAGGCTTCCCTGTCCTTCACTGTCCTCCGGAGCTTGCTCAAACTCACGTCCATCGAGTCGGTGATGCCATCTAACCGTCTCATCCTCTGTCGTCCCCTTCTCCTCCTGCGTTCAGTCTTTCCCAGCATCAGGGTCTTTTCCAGTGAGTTGACTCTTCATATCAAATGGCCAAAGTATTGTAGCTTCAGCTTCAGCATAAGTCCTTCCAATGAATATTCAGGCTTGATTTCCTTTAGGATGGATTGGTTTGATCTCCTTGCTATCCAGAGTCCTGTCTTAAATCCCAAAGTCACTTCAGTTGCTTTTCCTCCTTTGTTTTTTTTAAAAACATACCATTTCATTTTTCTTGTTTATTTTTATTGAAGTATAGTTGATTTGCAATGTTATCAATTCCTATTGTACAGCAAAGTGATTATGTAATACTTGTAAATATATATACACTATTTTTCAAATATTCTTTTTCACTATGTTTTATCATAGCATTTTTTAAAATTAGAGGATAATTGTTTTACAATGTTGTGTTAGTTTCTGAGGAAGAACAATGTGATCAGATATACGTATATCCCCTCCCTCTATACCTACCATATCTTTCTTTAGGGATGCAAAAGGCATATACACATGGAGAGTAGTTCAGGATGGTCATTGGATTTAGACCAGACTAAGGAGAAAACAAGAGTTATTTCATGAATCAATACCTTTGGAAATAAATCATACAGATAGTAATTAAGCTGATCTGTTAAAGAGAACCGATTAGAAATTGACCTCAGTTGGTTATATCAAAAGATATGGCAAATAAAAATTTGTGGCCCCGTTAGAATGTTCTACCTAATGATTAACAACAAAACCACTAATTTAACATGTTATGAGATAAGTTCCAAAGTAAATCAGGCTGTCAAAACCTTTGAGCAGGGCCAACGCATGTTAGGAAGATGCTCATATGTTTTAGGGCAAAGTCCTCTAGATATCTTGTGGTTCAGCTGGTAAAGAATCCACCTGCCCTGCAGGAGCTCTGGGTTCAGTCTCTAGGTTGGGAAGGTCCCCTGGAGAAAGGAAAGGCTACCCACTCCAGTATTCTAGCCTGGAGAATTCCATGGACTGTATAGTCCCTGGGGTTGCAAAGAGTCGGACATGACTGAGCGACTTTCACTTTCATTCTCATCTTCATCAGGATTAGTGGATATCTACCCAAGTGATGGAATACCCAACAATGGAAACAGTGATAGACTTTACTTTCTTGGGCTCCAAAATCACTTCAGATGGTGTCTGCAGCCATTAAATTAAAAGATGCTTGCTCCTTGGAAGAAAAGCTATGACCAACCTAGATAGCGTATTAGAGAGCAGAGACATTACTTTGTCAACAAAGGTCCATCTAGTCAAGACTATGGTTTTTCCAGTAGTGATGTATGGATGTGAGTGTTTGACCTTAAAGAAAGCTGAGCACCGAAGAATTTATGCTTTTAAACTGTGGTGTTGGAGAAGACTCTTGAGAGTCCCTTGGACTGCAAGGAGATCCAACCAGTCCATCCTAAAGGGAGTCAGTCCTGAATATTAACTGGCAGGACTGATGCTGAAGCTGAAACTCCAATATTTTGGCCACCTGATGCCAAGAACTGACTCATTGGAAAAGATTCTGCTGCTGGGAAAGATTGAAGGCAGGAAGAAAAGGGGACGACAGAGGGTGCGATGGTTGGATGGCATCACAAACTTGATGAGTTTGAGCAAGCGTCAGCAGTAGGTGGTGGACAGGGAAGCCTGGAGTGCTGCAGTCCACGGGTTGCAGAGAATCGGACACAACTGAGCAACTGAACTGAACTGTCCCAAGCGGTAGTCCCTGGAGGGACTCTAGGGGCAGGAATACAGCAGCGTGAGCCGGAAAGGGCTCGTCCCACACACCGTGGCCGCGGCTGCTTCCTCCAGAAGTTTCAGCAAGTGCATCACGATAACCGAGGGAGCTTCGCTGTCGGTTCCACGTTCTCAGTAGAGCCTGCTTCCAGGAATTCACAGCTGCGAGGAGACGCAGCCATGGCTATCACCATAAACAGAGAGGCAGAGTCCAGTTTAACTTGGCTTAAACTTTTTATTTTTGTTTCCTTTTTAAAAATATTATTTTTTAATTTGCATGAACTCAATTAGATAGCTAGGATAGGCCTATAAAGAGACTGAGAACAGGTTTTTAGAATCTCCGTTTTCTCCCTACCTGGTCTGGGGGAAGCTTCACAGGTCACGTCTAAGCACTGGTCGCTCAGTCGCGTCTGACTCTCTGTGACCCCACAGACTGCAGCCCGCCAGGCTCCTCTGCCCGTGGGATTCTCCAGGCAAGAATACTGGAGTGGGTAGCCATTCCCTTCTCCAGGGGATCTTCTTGACCCTGGATCGAACCTGGATCTCCTGCATCGCAGGCAGACGCTCTACCATCTAAGCCACCACAGGTGAAGAGCAAGTGAAAAGACATAGGAAATAACCCCCGCATTTTGTTCAGATGAGCATCCTGAGAAAACCTCCCTTCCCACCCCGATTTATTCCCTTTTTCCAATTTAAGCTAAACATTCTCCCCGAGATACTGTATTTCTAATCTTTCATGTTGTGAACAAATAAGCAGTCATTTGCCAATTACTTCTCTTGACTTTATCCACTTTTAACTAGAAAGTACCTATTTTAAGGTGGGATTTGTAATACACAGCTGGAGGTGTTTCATTTTACGTGTTTCTCTGATCCTGGGCTTCTGTTTTCCCAGTTATCAGTCGTCAGTCACTCATGCATGGGCTTCTGCTCTTTTCTGGCGAAACCCATCCACAGGTTGCTATGGAAACACAGCAGCTATTATAACACCCTGACCCAGGAAGGTCTTTGTGATAAGAGGGGCCTTTGTCTAGTTCATCAGGTGACCCTGCCGGGAATCAGAAGTCTGTTCCCACAATAGACACAACAGCACACAAATAATACATATTCATAGACACACACAAGCAACCCACATCATCTCACAAAAACAAAGGGGCAAAAATTCCCTGGGACCTTTCACCCTATTTTTGTACTGTTTTGTAAGAGGTCTAGCGTGCTGCAATCCGTGGGCTCACAAAGAGTCAGACTCGACTTAGCCACTGAACAGCAACCACAATAACAAGGAGAACACGTGTGGCCTCTCTGCCTTCGGAAACAGTGCACATGTGGGTGCTTTACTTCCTTGTTTACTGAGTCAGCGGCTGGGAGCCACTGCGAAGACTCTTCCCTCCTTTTCCCTCCTCCCGCCTTTTTCCTTCAACCCGCAGTGGCTGCCAACGAGGCCGCGGTGAGGAGGCGCCTACACATGTTGTTCCCATCGCTCAGCTGTTCTGAAAATATCCAGTTCTGACGGGGAGGTTTTATTTGCCATGTCCTGAGCAGACAACCTTTGGGGGGAAATAATAGAAGGTCAGTTTAAAAGAAAGCAGGGGTGTCCAGTTTAATTCTCCATTCACAGTGTAAATACCTGATTCAAGTTAATTTTTTTTCTTTTATTCTTTGGCAGTTCATACCCTTACTGATGGAGCGACAGGGTTGTTTGTCAGGTGCATTAGGCGAATGCCCCTTTGGTGCAGGAATAAGCTGACAAAGGCAACACAGCGTCAAGCGCAGGTGAATGAAAAGTGATGTGGGGTTAAGATTCCTCTTCTTTTTCCAAGATCTTTTTTGACATCACTTGTTGCTGNCGACAGGGTTGTTTGTCAGGTGCATTAGGCGAATGCCCTTTGGTGCAGGAATAAGCTGACAAAGGCAACACAGGGTCAAGTGCAGGTGAATGAAAAGTGATGTGGGGTTAAGATTCCTCTTCTTTTTCCAAGATCCTTTTTTGACATCACTTGTTGCTGGCCAAGAAAATTCACATAGCATCCCTGTCTGTAGCCAGCAGGCGGTGATCGTGTTCTGTTCAGGGCCTCGTAGCTCACAGCTGCCACTCCCCAAAAGCACAGAGGAGCTTAGAATGACATTTTTACAACCAAGAAACCAGCAAGATTCCCTATGAATCGGAAGTGAATGGGGGCAAGCGCTGAAATTCAGTTTGTATTCTTTATTTCTTTGCTTTCTAGAGAGCTTGGTAACCATTAGATAGTTTCGCTTGGTTTGGGTGTCCGTGGTGGCTTAGTTGGTAAACAGACCTCCTACAAAGACCTGGGTTCGATCCCTGGGTCGGGAAGATTCCCTGGAGAAGGAACTGGCAACCCACTCCAGTATTTTTGCCTGGAAAACTCCACAGACAGTGGAGCCTGGGAGACTAATGTTCCTGGGGTCACAAAAAGTTGGTCACAATTTAACAACAAAGACCAGACCGAGTTCCCTATGTGATTCTAGTTTTTTGGGGTTTTTTTCCCAAGCTGGTTAAATTGGTCAGTTTACACGTGAGAGAACACAGACTGAATTGCATAATTTCTGCATGATTGTGGCAAGAACATTGATGACAGTTCTAATTTAGTTATCTTACCCACTGAAGAAAATGCTGGCCACCTTTCACATGAAGAGAAACACGAAATAGGAGCTGGGAGCCGTTTGCAGTTTTGTCTATGGTGATGAAATGAAAATCTATGGAAGTCAAGATGTAATTCAGTATATGTGTGACTTTCCATTTCTAATGTATTATTGTTAGATCTCAGCACTAAAAACTTACATCTGCTATTTTGAATTGTTTAAATCTGTTCTTCCCCAAAGAACAGTAATACAATCATGTTCTAGTTTAACAGTATTTGCATATCATTAAACATATTATGGCCTATAATTTACTTTTCCTCTGCCTACAATTTTCATAAGCTCTTTATGAAGCACCAGTGGATTTTTACACATTTAAAAATAGATTATGATTCCTCGAATAATGTTACAATTAGGTGTTCAAAGAGCAAGTCAGCAAAGGAATAGGCTGGAGAAGCCTCTGTGCCATCACTCAGGGCGAGCTTTAGAATAAATTATAAATGTCATTATCTAGGAAATGTGTGCTCAATTAATTGCAAAATCAAATACAATCAAGAAACCTCGCTCTGCAGTGACTAGACTTGCCGATGCTATGAAAAATATTAACTTTGGTTCCCAGAATTTCACTGATCCTTCTTGGAAATGTAATTGAACTTGTAAACATCCTTCTGAAAGAATCCTTTTCAAAATTACTGCAAAGTTTCTGATCTTGGCTCCAAGACAATTGACACTACCTAACAGATCGATTAACTTGGAAACCCTGAATTCTTCGGATGATTAATGAATCGAATCAAAGGCCTGCAATAAGGGACTAAAAAGTGCCTCCGTAGGAATGTCATAGAGAGACATCCCAGCAATCTTAGACGCATGCACATAACAAGTGCCAGCTCTATGAAGCTTTCTCGGTGTTTTTAAATACAGATATAACAAAAAGCCCTCTGTCATGCCACTCACCCACTCACAGAAATGACACCGATGCTGAGGAAAGCTATTTTGAACCTTTGGGGCAACGCCTCCCATGCTTGCCTGTCATTCACCCAAGAAGGGAGCTGGGACACCCTGTGCTCCCAAGGACTATAAGATGGAAAGACCTAGCGCCTTCCAGCACTCGCCTCGCTCCCCTTGGGTGAAAAACTAGCCCAATAGGGTCTGGAATAAGCAGGGATTCTTTCTCTTGCTCTACAAACCTTGCCCCGACCCCTAAAAGGACTGTTGCTAAGGGTGTTCTCTTGATAATCAGAATTGTTTAAGTGAATAAATAATAATTAGTGGAATCAACTAAAAATGGTACAATATCACTCTTGATTCTAACTCCAGAGTTAGGTTTCTAAAACCCTTGGCACTATTTGTATTTTCAGTTGAAAATTCTTAAGATTATATGGAAAAATAAAGTTAAGGAGAAATAGTTGGCTCCTCTGTCCATGG
>SJYV01046737.1:872579-934970 GCA_006410875.1 Neotragus pygmaeus | reverse complement strand
ACTCATGTCCATTGAGTCAGTGATGCCATCCAACCATCTTATCCTCTGTAATCCCCTTCTCCTCCTGCCTTCAATCTTTCCCAGAATCAGGGTCTTTTCCAATGAGTCAGTTCTTCACATTAAGTGCCCAGAGTATTGGAGTTTCAGCTTCAGTTTTGGTCCTTCTCATGAATATTCAGGACTGATTTCCTTTAGGATTGACTGGTTTGATCTCCTTGCAGTCCAAGGGACTCTCAAGAGTCTTCTCCAATACCACAGTTCCAAAGCATCAATTCTTCAGTGTTCAGTTTTCTTTATAGTCCAACTTTCATATGCATACATACTACTGGACCTTTGACTAGATGGACCTTTGTCAGCAAAGATAGATCTCTGCTTTTTAATATGCTGTCTAGGTTGGTCATGGCCTTTCTTCCAAGGAGCAATCATCTTTAATTTCATGGCTGCAGTCACCATCTGCAGTGATTTTGGAGCCAAAAAAAATAAAGCCTGTTTCCATTGTTTCTCCATCTGCCATGAAGTGATGGGACCAGATGCCATGACCTTAGTTTTCTGAATGTTGAGTTTTAATCCACTTTTTCACTCTCCTCTTTCACTTTCATCAGGAGGCTCTAGTTCTTCTTCACTTTCTGCCATAAGGGTGGCATCATCTGCATATCTGAGGTTATTGATAATTCTCCCAGCAATCTTGATTCTAGCTTGTGCTTCATCCAGCCCAGAATTTCACAGGATATACTCTGCATATAAGTTAAATAAGCAGGGTGACAATATATAGCCTTGATGTACTCCTTTCCCGATTTGGAACCAGTCAGTAGTTCCATGTCCAGTTTTAAATGTTGTTTCTTGACTTGCATACAGATTCCTCAGGAGGCGGGTCAGGTGGTCTGGTATTCCCATCTCTTGAAGAATTTTCCAGCTTGTTGTGATCCACACAGTCAAAGCCTTCGGTGCAGTCAATAAAGCAGAAGTAGATTTTTTTCTGGAACTCTCTTGCTTTTTCTGTGATCCAATGGATGTTGGCAATTTGATCTCTGGTTCCTCTGCCTTTTCTAAATCCAGCTTGAACATCTGGAAGTTCACAGTTTATGGACTATTGAAGCCTGGCTTGGAGAATTTTGAGCATTACTTTGTGAGCATGTGAGATGAGTTTAATTGTGCAGCAGTTTAAACATTCTTTGCCATTGCCCTTCTTTGGGTTTGGAATGAAAACTGACCTTTTTCAGTTAGTTTTCAGTCCTGTGGATCAATTAATAGATGATCAATTAATCTGTGACAAAGTAGATAAGACTATACAATGGAGGAAAGACAGTCTCTTCAGTAAATGGTGCTGGTTAAACTGTTCGGTCATATGTTTAAAAATGAAATTAAAACACTCTTAAACATCATACACAAAAATAAACTGAAAATGGATTAAAGACCTAAGTGTTAGTCCAGACATTATAAACTCTTATAGGAAAACCTGGAAATAATACTCTTTGATGTAAATCTCAGCAATATTTTTTTCCATTAATCTCTAATGGTTATGAAAATAAAAACAAAAATAAACAAATGGGACCCAGTTAAACTCAAAAGCTTTTGCACAGCAAAGGCAACCTTAAACAAAATGAAAAGCCAACCCAAAGAGTGGGAGAAGATATTTGCAAACAATATTATAGACTAGGGATTAGTTTCCAAAATTTACAAACAGCTCATGTGGCTTAATATCATCAAAGCAAACAACCCAATCAAAAAATGGGCAGAAGACCTTAATAGACATTTTCCAAAGAAGACATACAGATGGCCAGGGAGCAGGTGAAAAGATGTTCAACATCATTAATTATCAGAGAAATGAAAATCAAAACTATTAATACAATGAAGTATCACTTATCAGTTAGAATGGCCATCATCAAAAAATCTACAAACAATAAATGCTGGAGAGGGTGTAGAAAGAAGGCAACCCTCTTACACTGTTGGTGTAAATGTAAACTGGTACAGCAGCTATGGAAAACAGTATGAATGGTCCTTAAAAAACTAAAAATAGCATTACCATGTCACCCTGCAAATCAAAATTATGGTTAANCTGGAGAGGGTGTAGAAAGAAGGCAACCCTCTTACACTGTTGGTGTAAATGTAAACTGGTACAGCAGCTATGGAAAACAGTATGAATGTTCCTTAAAAAACTAAAAATAGCATTACCATGTCACCCTGCAAATCAAAATTATGGTTAATTGATAAAGATGTGGTAACATATACAATGGAATATTAGCCATTTTTTTAAAAATGAAATAATGCCATTTGCAGCAACATGGATGGACCTAGAAATAAATATACTGAACCAAATCAGAGAAAGGTAAATACCATGTGATATTGCTTATACATGGAATTTTGTTTTTTAATGATACAAATGAACTTACTTACAAAACAGTAAAAGACTCGCAGGTTCAGAGAACAAACTTCTCATATTAAATTAAATACCAGGGAAGTGGGGAGGGAAGGGCTAGTTGGAGAATTTGGAACTGATATGCATACACTGCTCTATTTAAAATGGATAGCCAATAAGGACCTACTGTATAGCACAGGGAACTCTGCTCAATGTTATGTGAAAAGAATTCAAACTAAATGTGAAAAGAATTTTAAAAACAATAGATAACTGAATCATTTTTCTCTATACCTAAAATAACACAACACTGTTAATCAACTATTCTCCAATTTGAAATAAAAAGTTTAATAATATTTTTAAAATAAAATAAGTGAAAGTGAAGTCGCTCAGTTGTGTCTGACTCTTTGTGACCCCATGGATTGTAGCCCACCAAGCTCCTCTGTCCATGGGATTCTCCAGNCTTAGAACACCCAGCCCACGTACCACCAAGCTACAGGAAATTCCATTTCAGTCATCCCTGGGCTGTCCTTTTTCAGGTTTACGCCAGAATCAGAGAGATTTAACGATGCTAAGAAAATGAAGGAGGACACTTGGGTTTCCAGTCTCTGATGGTCTCCAGGGTGGCAGTGTCTCAGCTTTCGATCGTTCTGGGAGCCTCTGTTGCTCTCTGCTGCCTCCCTGACAATCGTGAGGCCCAGAGCTCGGACAAGCTGGACTAGAAGCCAGCCAGTGGCCCAAAGCCTGCCCGCCAGGTAGACATTCTCTTCACAACCCACGTGGTTCTTGGCTGCAGGGGTGGAGCCGGGACACAAGTGAAGCTGGTCACAGTCGCTCAACCCGCCGACGGGCCTCTAGGCTGCCCCCCGGCCACTGTGAACAGTGCTGCAGTGAGCCCTGGGGTACACGTGGCTTTTTGAACTATGGTTTTCTAGAGCCTGTTATACACAGGGAAGTAAGTCAGACAGAGAGAAACAAATATAATGCATTAATGCATACATATGGAATCTAGAACAGTGGTACTGATGAACCTCTTTGCAACGCAGAGAACAGACTTGCGGACACAGCAGGGGAAGGAGAGGGTGGAACGAACTGAGAAAGTGGCATTGACGTGCATCCACTACGCAGAAGCGGGCGACAGAGGGTGAGCCGGCGGGAGGGCATCACTGGCCCGATGGACGTGAGTCTGAGCAGGCTCCGGGAGCTGGGGGTGGACAGGGGGGCCTGGCGTGCTGCAGCCCACGGGGTCGCAAAGAGTCGGACACGACTGAGCGACTGAACTGAACTGATGTGTAAAATCGATAGCTAGTGGGAAGCTGCTATATGACCCAGGGAGCCCAGCCTTGTGCTCCGTGATGATTTAGAGGGGTGGGGGGTGAGAGAGAGGCTCGTGAGGGGGGGATNAAAGAGTCGGACACGACTGAGCGACTGAACTGAACTGATGTGTAAAATCGATAGCTAGTGGGAAGCTGCTATATGACCCAGGGAGCCCAGCCTTGTGCTCCGTGATGATTTAGAGGGGTGGGGGGTGAGAGAGAGGCTCGTGAGGGGGGGATATGTGTAGTTATCACTGATCTGAGTTGTTGTACAGCAGAAACCCACACGACAGTATAAAGCAATTATCCTCCAACTTAAAAAAATGATTAAAAAACAAGTATCTCAATCCCCAAGAGCAGTGGTTGGTTCAGTGTGTCCAGGTGAACTCAGAACGCTGCACAAAGGCGCCTGCTTTCACTCCAGAGTTAGGCTACCGCCCATGGGGTCGCAAAGAGTCAGACACGACTATGCGCCTTTACTCACTTACGTCACATGCAGACGAGTCTCCTGGAACCTCCACAGCCATTCTGTGATCATGAAATAGCCAACACATGGAAGCCACGAGAACTCAGGGACTCAGAGCACTGAAGCTGGCTCTTCTCTCACACCGAGACTCTGCACATGGCAGTGACAGGAGCCACATCAGCTTCCTTATTCTCAAAGTCCATCTGAGTCAGGCCCTTTCTTGAACCCCAACACGTCCTAACAGAATGTGGCACATGGCAGTAAGGGTGATGTAAATTACAGGCTAAGACTGTCAGTAAACAAGGCTGCAGAAGTCTGAAGGAGAAGGTGATGGAACAGCTCCAGCTTATGAAATTAGCAGTCCTTTTTATTAAATGGCTGCAAAACGGCGACCTAAACTGCTGTTTTCTGCTACTACCCAGGACTCAGAAAATGCCCACCAAGGCTCTCACATCAGGGAACTTTTAGGAAAACTTCAAGACATTGGAATTTCTGGCCTTCTTTTTACACGCAATAAGGTACCACAAGGAAAAGATACACTAATACAATTTTTTGTGAAAGCTTGCCTGATAGATTTTCAAATCTGGAAAATACTGCTACCCAAGGGACCTATCCACTGAAGCAATGAGTTTTCATGCTTCAGGAAAAGGAAGGTTGTGGGGGCGGAATTTTAGTTAGAAAAAGGAAGCCAGTATTAATTGTCTCTAGAGAGCGATGTCTCAAAAGCCAGACATTATGGAGAAAGAAAAGAATTTTGAAATCCCCTGCGTTCCCATTTCATATCAAGAGCTAGGCGCAGATGACTTAAATTTGGATTTTTCTCTAAGCCAAGGGAAGTGATGATGCAGTTTTGATATAAACAAAAGTTCCTGTTACACAAGAAAGTGGAAAAGCCTGGCCACCTGACCCCAGCGGGCCACAGGGAGGAGGCGATAAAAAGTAGAGTGAGGACCTCAGAGCAAATGGTGAACCTCTTGGCCTGGGGAGTTTCTGCTGAATCTCAGAAACTTCAGAGTGTGTAGGGGAGAATAGTTAAGGCGAAGAATGTGCTTTCCCTGCAGGCAGCTTCAAGCCTCTGGGGGAAGTTATGTATTCACCCTGATGCACAGCAGTGGGTACAAAGCTAGAGGTGAGCATACAGCTGTGCAGGCTGAGCACTGCTCAAGAAACCCGGGGTCTACAGGGCACCTCACGGTCCATAGACATCGTAGATCGCACGTTCATTGTGGCAGTTTCAGAGCATACGGCAGCAGTGTGTTCTAACCAGATCAGTGTGAAAATGTTCCACCACTGAAAGGAAAGTGTCTTAAGAAAGACACATTTTTTTCTCATTTGCATAGAATGCCATGTGAGAGGCTGAATCTTGCCTTTCTCCTGCCACTGCAAAATAATGTAAGCCTCTTTCACTCCAGAGCCATTATGGGAGGAGCCGAGAGAGATGGAGTGTATTTGAAAAATTCAGCATTCACCCCAAAGTAGTGAGTTAACCTAATGAAACAGTTTAAGCAGGAAGAGGTGAAACTATCTTTTATTCACAAGCAAAATAGTTTTTTTGTACCTTGCTACCCATTAAGAGAAATATCAACAACCTCAGCTATGTGGATGATACCATTCTAAAGACAAAAAACGAAGAGGAAGTAAAGAGCCTCTTGCTGAGGGTGAAAGAGGAGAGGGAAAACGCTAGATTAAAACTCAACATTCAAACAACTAAGATCATGGCATCTGGTCCCATCTCATGGCAAATAGATGGGGGAAAAGTGGAAACGGTGACAGATTGTATTTTCCTGGGCTCCAAAATCACTGTGGACAGTGACTGCAGCAAGGAACCTGAAAGATGACTGCTTCTTGGAAGGAGGCCCATTACAAACCTAGAGAGCACGTCGAAAAGCAGAGACGTCACTTTGCTGACAAAGGTCCGTCTAGTCAAGGCTCTGCCTTTTCCAGTGGTCATGTACAGATGTGAGAGTTGGACTAGAAAGAAAGCTGAGCGCCAAAGAATTGATGCTTTTGAACTGTGGTGTTGGAGAAGACTCTTGAGAGTCCCTTGGACTGCAAGGAGATCCAACCAGTCCATTCTAAAGGAGATCAATCCTGAATATTCATGGGAAGGACTGATGCTGAAGCTGAAGCTCCATACTTTGGCCACGTGATGGGAAGAGCTGACTCATTGGAAAAGACCCAGGACTGGACCCAGGTCTCCCACATTGCACGTGTGTTCTTCACCATCTGAGCCACCAGGGGAGCTCATAGGAACCTCTGATTTGTAGTCAAATTGGTCAGAAGTTGTGGGTACCCTGGGCTGCTCCTCCTGGTGACAGGCCTCTGAAGGGAGCGGTGTTCTGGGACTGTCCTCAACCTGTGGCCTCCGATGCTGTGTCTCCAAGCAGACCGGGTCAGAATTGAGTTAAACTGGAGGACACCCAGCTGGGGTTGCAAAGGATTGCTTCTTGTCAGTTTGGTGACAGAAGTCCCGGAAGCAGAGTGTTTCGGGTGAGCAGTAAACGACACACACAGGACACACAGTAAGGAAAGCGAGGTAGGCTTTATCTCTAGAGCCTCATCCCCAGAGATTCTGATCCATCAGGACGGGGGTGAGGTCTGAGAATTTGTATTTTTGATGAGTTTCCCAGTATCCTTGAGGAGGGTGGGCCACTTGTTGAGATATCCGATCTGATCTCCTGGCACCCTCTCCCAGGCCTTTCTTCATCAATTACGACCAACTGGCACTTCCCTGGTGGCTTGGATGGTAAAGATTCTGCCTGCAACGCAGGAGTCCTGAGTTCCATCCCTGGGTTGAGAAGATCTCCTNGATATCCGATCTGAGCTCCTGGCACCCTCTCCCAGGCCTTTCTTCATCAATTACGACCAACTGGCACTTCCCTGGTGGCTTGGATGGTAAAGATTCTGCCTGCAACGCAGGAGCCCTGAGTTCCATCCCTGGGTTGAGAAGATCTCCTGGAGAAGGGAGTGGCGATCCATTCCAGTATTCGTGCTTGGAGAACTCCATGGACAGAAGAGCCTGGCAGGCTATAGCCCAGGGGCTCACAAAGAGTCAGACACAACTGAGCGACAAACACACCCAGATAAAAAATAGTGGAGGTGCAACTACATAACCACCGGCAATGGGTGTGTGTGTGGGCCCTCCTACCCCCAGTGCATATCCCTGCCTGATCTTTGCTAAAAGACAGACATCTTTATCTTTCAAGAACTGCGTTCAGATAGGTTTCTGGCTATGGTTTTAACTTCAGAATTGAAAGAAAGCAGCTAGACTGAACGCTGCCCAATTTTAAGATGCTCTACACCCTCTCTGATCTCACAGCTCGGTGGTGCAAGCCCCACTGTGCTCTTCTGTGAATGGTTCCACCTCTGTCTCCCTCCACCAGGCCAGAGCTGTTTGAGAGCAGAAACCACGCTTTCTCCGTCTGTGTGTCTCTTCTAAGCCCATCCTCAGTTCCCTTTCTAGAAACAAACATGAAGTTTTGTGACCGTTTTCTCTACTTCACGGCTTCCTCCTAGAATNGGGGGGAGTTCCCCAGGTGGCACTAGTGGTAAAGAACCCGAGTGCCAATGCAGGAGACATAAGAGATGTGGGTTCAATCCCTGGGTTGGGAAGATCCCCTGGAGGAGGGCATGGCAACCCACTCCAGTGTTCATGCCTGGAGAATCCCATGGACAGAAGAGCCTGGCGGGGTACAGTCAATGGCGTTGCAAAGAGTCAGATACAACTGAAGAGACAGCATGGCTAGGCATCTTGGTGGGGAGCATTATTCTGCTGACCACAGCATCTTCTAAGATTGGAGCTTTTCTAACCCTCCCGAAACTAGGGAGACTGAAGCACCCCAAGTTCACACAACTGGTAAGCAAAAGTAGGACATGACTGCAGGCACCGGGGGTGCAGAGTCCCCGCCCTGAGCTGCTGCTGCTTGTTTGTCCACAGTCCCTGGATATGTGCTCTGTGCCACATCTGGGTGCTGGGGGCAGACTGGTGACCAAGATGGGATCCCTGTCCTCAGGGGGACACACAGAGGGAATTCAGTGGGAGGAATGCAAGACAGCAGGAGCCGGGCAGCCTCCGAGGAGCCCAGAGGACGGACACCTGAGGACTCAGGGAAGATGTCCCACTAAGGGCGGGGTACAGGACAGAGTGTCAGCCAGCTGCCTCTGCTACATAAAGAAGTTTTGAGGATTAAACGCCTTAATACATGTAAAGTGCTTCTACCAACGCCGTACTCCTAGCAGGCATTCAGTAAATGTTGGCTGTTGAGTGCGCTGGGAAGAAGGCTGTTCCAAGCAAAGCAGGGGGTTGCAGAAGGAACCGAAGGTTGAATGTCGACTGAGCCAAAAAAAAAGCAAAGGGGCAGCAGGGAGAGGTGCTGGAGCGATCACAGGGGACAAGCGATGCATGTCAGACACAGCAGAGGGACTTCCCTGGTGGTCCAAGGGTTAAGACAGGGCTCCCCAGGGCAGGGGCCCGGGGTTCAATCCTGGTCAGGGAAGTGGATCCCACGTGCCACAGCTAAGAGTCTGCATGGCGCAACTGAAGATCCCACATGCCACAAGGGAGATCCAAGATCCCATGAGAAGACCAAAGATCC
This sequence comes from Neotragus pygmaeus, assembly GCA_006410875.1. Taxonomy (NCBI): domain Eukaryota; kingdom Metazoa; phylum Chordata; class Mammalia; order Artiodactyla; family Bovidae; genus Neotragus; species Neotragus pygmaeus. Next base: position 926,240 of record SJYV01046737.1, on the reverse strand, counting down.
TGTGTGCTACAACTAAGACCCATCGAAGCCAAAGAAATAAATGATTTTTTTTTTTTAAGCTGCAGCAGAGAGCTGGGAGGGTGGGGGTCCAGACAGCTGCAGGAGAGGCTGCTCAGGACTCTGCCCACCCATGCCGGCCCACTTAGGACTCTGACATGAGCATCATGTTGCTGCTGGTGGGGAGGGGTAGATTCCTCAGGGAGTGCTGCCAATGGAAGGCACCCTAAGTGCCCAGCTGTTCAGGCCAGCGACCCTGGGATCATCCTTAAGTCCTCCTCTTCACCCTCCACATCTAACCCACCAGCATGTCCTTTGCTCTGTGCATCTGGGTAATACTAGCTACAGTAACAGATGGACTCCAGACGTCAGGGGCTTAATGGCATCGAAGTTCAGAATACGTGTTCCTTTGGGGGATCCTTTGCAGTGTGTCTCCCCAGCTCCTCCCACCCTGTGGCTCTGTCCTCGCCTAAAGACTTGTTCAGTCTTTGCGACCCCATGGACTGCAGCACACTGCTCAAACTCATGTCCACTGAGTCAGTGATGCCATCCAACCACATCATTCTCTGTGGCCCTTTTCTCCTCCGGCCTTCATCTTTCCCAGCATCAGGGTCTTTTCCAATGAATTGGCTCTTTGCATCAGGGGCCCAAAGTATTGGAGCTTCAGCCTCAGTCTCAGTCCTTTCAATGAATATTGAGTTTATTTCCTTTAGGATGGGCTGGTTGGCGTCTGAATTGTCTGCCGTTGGAGAAGAATGGTGGGGGCCTGGCATGTGGGGGAGGTTTATGGACCAAGCCTGGATGGGACACAGGTCACCTCTGCCCTCACTCCATCGTCATATAAGCCTGGCCGAGTGTGCCTGGCGCCAGCTCTGCAGCATTTCAGACCCACCCACTCGTCTCCGTCTCCATCGCACCCTCAGAACACATTTGGAGGACAAGAGTCTCCTAACTGGCCTTCTCTTTGGGCCACCATCTCTCTCCCGAAAGATAACCAGGATGCTCTTAAAAAAAAAAAAGTCAATTAGATCACTGGTGTTTGTTTTCCTGCCTACAGCCTTTCCAGGGTTTTCTATTGTGCTGAAGAAGTGAAGTCAAGTCACTCAGTCATGTCCCACTCTTTGCGACCCCATGGACTCTAGCTCCCCAGGCTCCTCCATCCATGGGATTCTCCAGGCAGGAGTACCAGAGTGGGTTGCCATTTCCTTCCCCAGGAGATATTCCTGACACAGGGATCAAACCCAGGTCTCCCACACACCGGGCAGACTCTTTACCGTTTGAGCCACCGGGGAATTTTTCAGAGGCCCTGTAAAATTCCCTGTGAAGTGGACTCTCTGTCTTCCTTTTAATCCCCACCCCCACCCTGACCCCCCACCACCCCAGTTTCTGTGACTCCAGACACACTGGCTTCTCTGCTGGAAGGACCTGCACATGCTGCCAGTGGCTCCCGGGGGCGCTTTCTCCCACCATCTTAGCTGTAAGTGCCCCTTCAGCTCCCACCCTCCACCCGCCTTGCAAGACAGGATGTTTTCCTTCTCACGCTTTTTTTTTTTTTTTTTGGCCGTGCCGTTGGCCTATAGGAATCTTAGTTCCCCGACCAGGGATCTAACCCGCGCCCCTGGCAGTGGAGGCGCGGAGTCCTAACCGCTGGACCGCCAGAGAAGACCCTTACACTTTCCCTAAATTATCTTTTTGTTTGTTTTTCATCCAACCCTCTATCCTAGGATATCAGTTCTATTTATACCAGGAATGTAATAGATTGTGTGTACCAGCAGGTGCTTGGTAAATATTTGCTAGATGACCGACCGAACGAAGGAATGAATGACTTGCCCAAGGTCACAAGACGAGGAGAGTGGTGCAGACGGCGCCTGCAGAGCTGGGCTTTAGGCTCTTCGGTCCCGCTGTCATGACCTGCAGACGCTACAGCCCCGGGGCACCGCCGGGGAAACAAAGGCAGGGGAGCCGCAGGCAGGTGGCAGCAGCAGGAGCCCTCCGGGCCCTTGTCGCCCCCTCGCCCCGCCCCGCCGGGGCGCCGCCCCGGGGTGCCACACCCCAGCCGCCCGCAGCCCCGACTCCTGCCGCGAGGGGGGCGCGGGGCGACCGTCGGGGCGCATGGACGGGGCGGCGGCGAGCGCGGCGCGGGGCCGGGGAGCGGGGCCTGGAGCTCGGCGATGAGGAGGCAGAGCGCGCGCAGCGCCGCGCTCGTCCTGTGCATCCTCTCCTACCTCCTGGTGGGCGCCGCGGTCTTCGACGCGCTCGAGTCCGAGGCGGAGAGTGGCCGCAAGCGGCTGCTGGCCCAGAAGCGGAGCGAGTTGCGGAGGAAGTACGGCTTCTCCGCCGAGGACTACCGCGAGCTGGAGCGCCTGGCGCTGCAAGCCGAGCCGCACCGCGCCGGCCGCCAGTGGAAGTTCGCCGGCTCCTTCTACTTCGCCATCACCGTCATCACCACCATCGGTGAGCGGCCCCCGGCCCCTCCCCTCGGCCATCCCCAGGCGCCCGCGGCGTCCCGGGCTTTCAGTTCCACCTCTGCCTCTGCCAGGCCGGGTGACTTTGGAGCAGTCATTTCAGCTCGCCGGCCTCACTTGCTTCCGTCTGTCGGATGGGCTCTGTGGTTTCCAAGCAGGCCCGGCTGGGAGGAGCCAGTAGGTCCTCTTTGCCAAGAGGCAGTGGCAGGGGCTGGGCAACTGATAAAGTGGAGTCGCTTCCTTGCCTGGGGGCATCACGTTAGCTGTGTGACCTCAGATCAGTTGCTTAACCTGTCTGAGCCTCGGGTTTTCTCCTCTGTAAAAGAGGGGTGCTAACAGGCTCTATCTCAAGGCTGTAGTGAGACAGTTTTCGTTAAGCAGATAATAAATGTAGAAAGTTTTAGCACAGGGCCTGACAAGTAGAAAGCACTAAAAAAAAGGTGTGTGTGTGGGGGGGTTGATTTTTGTGTTATAACAAAAAAGAGAATGGGCGCCTAATCTGTCTTAATCCCTGCAATATGGCCAGTGCCTAGACTGTAGTAGACACTCAATAAATATTTGTTAAAGGAATGACTGATTACCACCAGCTTTGGACCTCACCCTCAGGGATTCGGAGCACTTTCTCTGCAGCATCTGGACCGCCAACCGTTGCCATGGCTACCGACTCCTGCGGAGCCCAAGCCTGGGGAAGCAGAAAAGGAGGGGAGCAGGCTCTCGGGGCTCCAGCCACTCCCCCAGGCTGGCTGGAGGTCCCAGTGTCTCTTTGGGCCTGGACCACCACCCCTGGAAACCAGTGCTGCGGAGAAAGTTCTCCATAATGCTCTTGCAAGTCAGTGTGAGTTTGTGGGTTTAGCGGTGGAGTCAAAAGCCTGCATTCCGAAATTACATAGGCCAGAGTTCTGGTTTTCATCTCTGTTGCCTCCTGCCTTCTCTGGCAATTGATTGTACCTCTCTGAGCCCTGGTTTCCTCAACTACAAAGTCCATATGTTGCTATCTTACTGAGTGATTGCCAGGTTTAAGTGAGGTCAAGCGGGTAAAATGCATAGCACAAGTCCTGAGGCTAAGTAGGGACTGTTAATTAGCAATAATGACAATTCATTATTTGCCAACTGTGGGCCCAGCTCCTATTCAGCCCTTTTGACCCCTCCTGTCAGCCCGGGCACCCCTGCTTCTCTCCCTTGGCTCAGCCTAAGACCCTCCCTGTCACTGCACCCAGTGGTGTGGGACCCTGTCCACCTCCTCTGCCCTCCCCCACAGTTTGGAGGCCTCCCAGCTGGATGTGGCCTCCACTTCAGACTGCTCGCCTCCGACCTGCACCTGGAATGGGGAGGGCGTAGAGACCAGGGTGTGGAGAGAGACTGAGGAAATAGCTGTTTTACCGCTTTTGGTCACTTGGGTGCGTATGGTTGTGTGGTCCAGGCTGCAGAAGCTAGTCTTGCAGAGCCAGGCGACAGAACCCAGGGGTTGAGCTCCGCAGGGACAGAAAAGAGCCACTGAGAAGCTATGGAGGATAGTGGTTAACAGCTCAATTCTGTGACCTTTGGGCAGCTTTCTCCCTCTGAGCCTAGTTTCCTTATCTTTAAGATGGAGATAGTAATCTCATACAGTCACTGAGATGATTAAATAATCAATGTAGAGTACCTAGCATGCTTAGTTATTACCATTATTCATTTTCCTCTCTGTCAAAACCAGACAAATGGCTGGAAACAGCACTGCCTGGCCTTTTGTTTCTAAAGACGCTCCTCCGTCTCACACTCTGTACCTCCTTCAATCTGGTTGGAGTATTATTATTACTGATTATTAAACTTTCATTGAGCTCTTTGTGCAGGACAGTGGTGATCAGGGACATGAGAAATGACTAGATTGGACTCTGGCCTCAAGGGCCTCACAATTTAGTGGCAGCAGAGTCCCTGCCCCGCAAATAGATAGAGGCAGACTAATAGAGCCATGAAGTAGGGACATGAACGTGGAGTCATAGATCTTTAAATATATATATGCATCTAGTGTTGACATTTAAAATGTTATATTTGCACACACTTCACATGGTATAAAAGGTATAGGATGAAAAGGAAGTCTCCCTTTCTCCGCATCTTTCAACCTATAAATTCCTTTCTCTGGATCAAGTTATCTGTTTTTTGAGTATCCTTCCAAGAATCTTCTCTACCTGTTTATTCCTTTATAACACACACAGGTAGCTCAGTTGGTAAAGAATCCATCTTCAATGCAGGAGACCCCAGTTCGATTCCTGGATCAGGAAGAACCACTGGAGAAGGGATAGGTTGCCCACTCCAGTACTCTTGGGCTTCCCTGGGGTTCAGCTGGTAAAGAATCTGCCTGCAATGCGGGAGACCTGGGTTCGATCCCTGGGCTAGGAAGATCTCCTGGAGAAGGGAAAGGCTACCCACTCCAGTATTCTGGCCTGGGAAGTTCCATGGACTGTATAGAGTCCATGGGGTTGCAAAGAGTCAGACACGACTGAGCTACTTTCACTTTTATATGTGATAGAGACATTATGTTATACATGCCTTTTTGTTTCTTGCTTTTTTCACTTCGTGTATTTTGGTGATTTCTTTACATCAGTCCCTGAAGAACTGTGTCCTCTTTCTCGTGGCTGATTAGCAGGGCTCCTCTACCTGGCACTGCTGACATTTTGGACTGGCTATTCTGGTGGGCTTCCTTGGTAACTGTGGTGAAGAATTCACCTGCCAATGCAGGAGTCGCAGGTTTGATCCCTGAATTAGGAAGATCCCCTGGAGAAGGAAGTGGCAACCCACTCCAGTATTCTTGCCTGGAGAATTCCATGGACAGAGGAGCCTGGTGGGCTACAGTCAATGGACCCCAACAGTTGGACACGACTGAGCGACTAAACAACAACAAATTCTGATTTTGGGGACTGTCCTATGCATCAAGGGATGTTAAACAGGACCCTGGCCTTTATCCACCAGATGCCAGCAGCATCCCACCACCTCCCAGGTATGACAACTGAACCTGTCTCCAGACATTGCCAATTGTCCCCTCAGGGGCTAAATCGCCCTCAGTTGGAACCACAACCATCGTTGGATGGCACCATGGCTGGCTTCACCAGGCCCTTTTTGATGAACATTTAAGCTGTTTTTTATTTTTCCTGTCACCAACACTGTGGCAACGACAACTCACATGCACACATCACTTTGCACGTGTGTGTATTTTAGAGGACGACTTTCTTCACTGTGGAACAGCACAGGCCAAAAGTGTATTTATCATTTGGCAGATGGGGCCAATTTGCTAGAAGAAGCATATTCTATTGGGGAAGGGACACCTGACTTTTCCTGGGTTATGGGGTCCTTTGCGGAGAAGGCAATGGCATCCCACTCCAGTACTCTTGCCTGGAAACTCCCATGGATGGAGCCTGGTAGGCTGCAGTCCATGGGGTCGCTGAGTCAGACACGACTGAGCGACTTCACTTTCACTTTTCACTTTCATGCATTGGAGAAGGAAATGGCAACCCACTCCAGTGTTCTTGCCTGGAGAATCCCAGGGATGACAGAGCCCAATGGGCTGCCGTCTGTGGGGTCGCACAGAGTCAGACATGACTGAAGTGACTTGGCAACATCAGCAGCATGGGGTCCTTTGAGAATACCATGAAAGCTTTCACTTTCCAGGACCTTGGGTCCTGGAAGAGATACACATCCACTAATCCCACAATGATCGTTCTGTGTGCCGAGACTTCAGGAAGCCCACTCATGTTTGCGTTCCCGACACAGTTCAGGGGACTCAGTGAGGGACTCCACCAGACTGATTAGGTGTTTCATGACAGCTGGCTTGGCACAGGAACTGGGAAAGGCGACGTGGATGTGAGCAGGGGAAAAGACCAGTGAGGGGAGGGGAACCATGAGAAAAGGACAGGGCTGCGAGGAAACAGCATGTGAGGCTGGAGGGGGAGGGGGCTCAGATCTTGGCATTGCCCGGGAGCGGGACTGTACCCTGTGGACACTGGGGAGCCACAACAGATTTTTTTTTTTTTCTATCAAAGGCACAATTTACAGACATTCAAATTCATTCTTTTTCAGTGTACACCTGTGCAGGTTTTGCCAAATGAAAACCTGTCGTGTAACTGCAGCCATGATTTCAAGGCAGAACGTCTCTACCACTCCCCCAAATTCCATCGCGCCTGTTTGTAGTTAGTTAACTTGCTTCTCCCAGCTCCAAGGACTGGCAACCACAGGTCTATTCGCTGATCCTACAGTTTTGCCACCGAAGTTTTGCCAGTTATCCTACGGAATGTCATTTAAATGGAACCCAGCAATATGTAGCTTTTTGAGCTTGGCTCCTTTCACTCAGCATAAAAAACATTTGAGATCCATCCTCTGTTGCTGAGGAAATAGCAGTTCCTTCCTTCCTGTGGCTGAAAAGAATTAGTCCGTTGTATGGATGTACCATAGGTTGTTTATCCATTCCCCAGGAGAGGGATATTTTAGGTTGTTTACAACTTGGGCCGATTATGGGTAGCCACACAAGGTTTTTAAAGCCGGGGGAATGACCTAGTTCGAACCAGCATTTCAACATGCTCTGCGGGCTCTGGAGGATGGGGAGAGAGACCCGGCAGGAAGAAGGCCCGTGTCGGGGGAGACGGCCGCTCGTCAACCTTCCCCTTCCTTCCTTCTCCAGGGTACGGCCACGCCGCGCCGGGCACGGACTCGGGCAAGGTCTTCTGCATGTTCTACGCGCTCCTGGGCATCCCCCTGACCCTGGTCACCTTCCAGAGCCTCGGCGAGNAGATAAATGAGAACACGCAAAAACGAAGGAAAGCAGTCAAAGGAAACCAAATAATAATAATGTTCTCATTAAGCAGTCAAGGGCTTTGGGTTCCTCCTCAAGGGCTATGTGGGTTCCTCCAACCCACTGCAGTATTCCTGCCTGGAGAACCCTGTGGACAGGGGAATCTGGTGGGCTGCTATCCATAGGGTCACACAGAGCTGGACACGACTGAAGCGACTTAGCACGCACGCGTGCATTGGAGAAGGAAATGGTGACCCACTCCAGTGTTCTTGCCTGGAGAATCCCAGAGGCGGAGGAGCCTGGTGGGCTGCCGTCTATGGGGTCGCACAGAGGCGGACACGCCTGAAGCGACTCAGCAGCAGCAGCAAGGGCTGATAATACTCTGAGCCGTGCCCGTGAGCTGTCTTATAGACACTGAAGCCCCACCAGGTGGAGTTAACCCCAGGATGACCAGACTGTAGCCTTGACCTAAGCTGCCGCAATTCCGAGAATTGGCCTCAAAGAAANACTGGGTTGCAAAATTGAGGACAAGCTCTGTAGTGAATCTGCAGATGGCAATGAGTCACTCAACACCTCCATTTCCCAGAATACATCCTTAAAGGGGTACATCTGTACCCCCAGGGCCCAACATAGTGTCTTTCACATAGTGAGTGCTGATGCAATAAACCTCATCAAATGAGTACGTCCAAACCCCATGCTTCTAACTGCCAAATAGATGGGCTTCTTATGAGAAGGCCTCCTCTTTTCTCCTTCCCAAGCCTAATTTTCTTTTCTGAGTTTCTGTGCAGTTGCTTTCTACCTGAGTGTCCTGCCTCAGTTCCTCTCGATCCACAGTGCATCTGCCTTCCAACTGTTCCTTCACCCCTTGTCCCTACCCAGGACACCTCCAGCATCCTCTTGTTTTCATGACCACATCCCATGGACCTCAGCAGCATGCCCAGTTATCATGCCCCTCTAAAGCTCCATGGTACAAACACATAAGGGGTCCCCAAAGTTCTCCTCTGCATAGCCTGGTTCTTGTTGGTTTAACTTGAAAGCTTTTTTCCACCCCCAGTAGATTCAGCAAGATTTATACATTGGCCAAGTAAAGTCTCAAAGTTATACTCTTGTAATACCAAACTTTGAGTGATGGTATTTCCTAATATAGTCTATGAGAACACAACTGTGTTAACAGTGTCACTCAGGTATATATATGAGGTATGGTGGCTTGCTATTAAGTTCATTGAGCCTAACCTTTTGTATATCCTAGTTTATCTGTTACTTTTATTCTTGATAATAAGAATAAAATGAACTTTCTTTCTTTTACNCACTGGAAACTAATAGCAGAAAATAGAGCTACTGGGAAGAGCCCAGAAACAGTATCCTGGCCATTGGGTGCTGCAAGAATGGAGGATAGATAATAAGGAAGATGACGTACCCCCAAATTTCCCATCCTCTTTGCTTCAAAACGCATCCCTCCACCAGCATTCATTTTATGAAAATGAATTGTCCCTTCCAAGGAGGATGCACATAAAGATAGAATGCTAATGACCACGATACCTAGCACATCAGCTTACCCCGGAATTGAAAATGAATGTGATCATCCGATGTGCTAATTAGATTTGAAGAGAGATATCATGAAAATTACATCGTGTACTTGGTGGATTTGAAGAAGGGAAGACAGATGGGAGCTCCTAGGAATATCAAGGGGATTGCCAAGGGCTGGGGCGGTCTTTCTTTGCAGCAGCCTCTACCGTGTGGGGAGGAGGGCTGCCTGTTCACTGTCAGGAAGGCGCAGGGATGAGCTCACTTGGAGGCGAGACTCGCCTCTAATTTCTGATGGACGGTCGGCCTCTGCTACTCCTGTTCCGTATTCCACTCTTGAAAGGCAATTGAAGAACATCTAGTACAAAGCCCGCCTATCACAGATGAAGAGCCACAGTGGAAAAACAATGTCCATAACTCCCCAGTGGCCGAGGCTGTAAGACGCATCAGGCCTCCCACATCAGGAGGTTTTGCCTCTGCTGCAAATCCTCCTGAACGCAGGTGACACAGCAAACTGTCAAAGCCGGGGGAAGAGGGGGGAAGCTTATTGGTCCAGAAAAGTAAAGCCCAGGGGCAATTTCAGATGTGGCTGAATTCAAATGCTCAACTCAGTGTGACGTTTTCCATCAGCTTTCCATTTCCCCTTCTGCCATTTTTAGCTTCTACATCATGTCAGAGATGGCCACCGGCGCCTCCAGGCTGAGGGTCCACAGCTTAGGAAGTCCAGGGGGAAGAGAGGGCTCTCTTTCCTGACTCGTGATTCTGGTTCCCCTGCCCTTGCTTCCCAGTCTTTGTGGTCAGGAGATTTTCTCACAGACAAGGCCTGCTCCCGGAGTGTAAGACAGTCGCACCCTAAGCTCAGAGACTGAAGGGAGAAGAAAGAGTGGCTTCCCACGGGAAAATCAGAGTACTATTACTGAAAGGAGGGAAAAGAGTGCTTCTGTGATGGCATCCTTCCAGGCTCTGGGGTCCAGGTACAGCGGTGACACCAGACACGAGCCTTGTATTATTCCCAATCGAAAGAAAGGTTAGTTTCTTTAACTTTATAAAAGGGGATGATTGGACTTCTTTTCAGAGAAGAGACACCGTCAACAATGTTCGCTCCAGAAGGTAATGTCAGGAAGGTAGGCTGGCAGGCAGTGGAGGGCTCACTCAGGTTCAGATGATCTGAAAGAGTTTAGGTATCGCTGTTGTTCAGTCGCCCAGTCCTGTCCAGCTCTGTGAGACCCCATGGGCTGCAGCACGCCAGGCTCCCTGTCCTTCACCATCTCCCGGAGTTTGCTCAGACTTGGGCCCATTGGGGCTTCCCTGGTGGCTCAGAGGTTAAAGCGTCTGCCTGCAATGTGGGAGACCTGGGTTCGATTCCTGGGTCGGGAAGATCCCCTGGAGAAGGAAATGGCAACCCACTCCAGTATTCTTGCCCAGAGAATCCCATGGACGGAGGAGCCTGGTGGGCTACAGTCCACAGGATCACAAAGAGTCGGACACGACTGAGTGACTTTACTTACTCACTTTACTTGGGTCCATTGAGTCAATGGTGCTGTCCAACTGTCTCAAAGAGATATTTGCAAAAGCGAGGTCAGAGGGTAGTGGCGCCACGGGGATGGTGCAGCACCAGCGGTAGCAACATCTGGGCCCCCGACACCTCTGGGCCTGAGGGGCAAGGGGGGGTGGTCCTCAAACCTGGAGCACAGCAGCCTGGGGAGGGCGGCTGGGCTGAGGCCGTGACCTTCAGCGAGGGTGCAGCCCCAGCACAGGAGCTGGGGAAGCAAGTCCCCAGAACTTCTCGCCCCTCCCTCTGCTTTTCCGCAGAAGGTCTCTACTGGATGACCTACCAGGGGGCCAGAGGCACAGCCTCATTACGGTTCATAAGGTCAGCCTCTCAGGGGACAAAGCTGCACAGACAGAGATCAAGAAAGCAGTATTCCAGTCTCCAGTTATGGTCACACTCTATGCACGGGCCGTGAGATGTCTGACTGTACGTCCTTGTCTAAACTCCCATACTGCAGCATTGCCGGCGAGACATCTTTCATAAAAACCCTTGGAAACACATGGGATTACGAATATGCATGGCAACCACAGCGATGAGGTCCACTGTGGGTTTATCCTGTTCTAGGATCTTAAGACTTGTTCCTTCCTTTGTTCACTAGCTTTGTGACCTTGAACAAATCAGATAATCTCTCAGAGACAGAGTTCCTCCATGTTTAATGTGAAGATAATATTTTCCTCGCCCATCTGATCGTATTTGTCATTCGGTACAAATGAAATATTAGATATAAAAGTGTTTGGGGAATGACAAAGGACTAATTTCATATCGATCATTTCAGCCTTTGTATATGAGCGTAGGAAATACGATGTTTTATTTATGGGTGTGCATTTTTGTAATTCTTATATCAGGAAAAGTTCTAAAGCCTGTCTGAGTCATTCTCTATGCGGCAGTATATTTTAACCATGGGAAAGTTGAAGTGAATTAATGAGAAATTAACCTCCAGTTTACTCCAGGATTGCACCTAGGAAAAGACTTGCTGCGATTCTGCTTATTGCTGGGGGAAGAATAAAAAAGGTTAATCAAGTTTCTGCCTGACAGTGAATCACTGTGCCTATTATCTCTTTATGAGTAGGCAAAACACAAAACACCCATGTGTCCCGGTGAGTTATGCAAACCCTTTAAAAGCTGTGCATTAGCCATGGGTCTTCCTGCTATCTCTCCCCTGCAGTTTGCTGAGAATATTTTCCATCAAATAACTAGGCTTATCACAATTCATTTCTGCACTGCTGCATTCTAGGATGACTGCCTGATCTTCAAACCCCAGATCAGAAGCTCTGGTTTGATATAAACTGCTTTAGAGCAGGGCTTCCCAGGTGGCGCTCATGGTAAAGAACCCTGCCTAATACAGGAAACATGAGAGACAGGAGTTCAGTCCCTGGGCCGGGAAGATCCCCTGGAGGAGGGCATGGCAACACACTCTAGTATTCTTGCCTGGAGAATCCCATGGACAGAGGAGCCTGGTGGGTTACGGTCCGTAGGGTCACAAAGACTGAAGCGATTTAGCACACACCTTAGAGACGATGGAAACCCTCCCCTCAGGCCCTCTTAAGTCCCCCTTTTCCTCAGGCCCCAGCCCTCTGTGAATATTCTGGTGCCTAAGACTCTTTCCATCAGAGTCTCTTATGTTCCAGTTTTGTGAGAACTCAGCGGTGATAACTCCTAGGAGTGCACTGAGAGTGTTGAGAACTCCACATCTGATATTTTACTCAATCTCCCCAACAATCATATGAAGCAGACGTTCTTATCCCCATCATCCGTGAAAGGACTGAAGCTTAGAGAGGTTTAAAGCAGCAGGATTTGAATCCAGTGTTCGAGCCCGGAGCCTGGGGCCCTGATCTCCTTACTGTGTGGGCTGCGTCCATGCTGTGCTTTCTCTCCCCCAGTAAACCCTGACTGCCCCTCACTGAAGAACAGGCCTCACTTGGGTCAAGATGCAGAGGGAATTTTATTCCTCTCATTTCAGGAGATACTGATGTACCCATTGCAGATGTATTACAGACGCTTTTCTGGGAAAAGGACTGCCACTATCCCCTGAGGCCCCCGTGCTAACAGCTGAGAAGGGAACAGCTATATCGAGCGGCTGTTCTCTGTCCCTCACTATGAAGTCTGAATTCTAATTATGATGTCACAAAATTCAAGGCCACCATCGAGAGTGTCAAGAGGTCAAGAAGCAGAGTGTTCAGTTTTGCAGTACACTGCTGTGGTAAAAATATAACTTGGGATTTGTGAAATATAAAAATGTAGGAGACTATTCAACGATTGAGAACCTATATATGGAATTTAATCTGTTTTTCCTTAAAGATGACTATAAGAGGTTACGCCCAGTGAAATAAACTTTACTCGGGTAAGGTCTCCCATCAGTTTCACGCCGTTCATCTCCCATTTTTTTTTACTTCTTAAGCACATTGGAGAATTGCATGAGGGGAAAAAAAAGCACACTCATCTTAAATGATGTAAAGGATAGTAAAACAATTTAATAGAAAGAAAAGAAAAATGCCTGATTCATTTATTATTTCTTCTCATGAATTCTCATCAGGTGCCTAATTTTTGCTGGGCTCCTAGAATATTGGGGAATTTATAATCTAATAGGGATCCAGGGACAAGCAATGTGATACAGTGAGTGTTCCAGTGAGAGTAAGGAAGAAGGGTGACGGGCACACGGCTACTGACTCAGTCCTGGCGGATCTAGGAAAGCGTCCCAGGGCACTAGGTGTCTCCTCCGAGGTCAAAAGGCAGAGTCGGCATTCATCAAGTCGGGAGAGGCAGCACACGGTCTGGCTCTCTTCTAAGGAAGTGAAAGTAGTTCTGCACTGTTGGCGCTGACTGCCAGGAAGCAGTGGCAAAGAAGACGTGGAAAGAAGCAGAAGTTAGACCCCAGAGACTCTCTTAGCGCCGATAAATCATTTGGGCTTTTCTGTTGAGGTCAATAGGTAGCTATTAAGAATTTTAAGCAAGTGAATGACAGGATCAAATTTGTGCTTCAGGAAGGTTACACCTGACTCCACGTCCTGGAGGATGCTAGTCTGGGCTGGCGTCCCGGTGGGGTGACGTTGACCGTCATATCGGAAGACTGAGCCCTTATTTCCCTTGCCTTTGTTGAGCCGTAAATGTTGCGATGTGAGTGTGAGTGTGTTAGTCACTCATTTGTATCTGACTCTTTGTGACTCCATAGACTGTAGGCCACCAGGCTCTTCTGTCCATGGGATTCTCCAGACAATACTGGAGTGGGTTGCCATGCCCTCTTCCAGGGGATCTTCCCAACCCAGGGATTGAACCTGGGTCGCCTGCATCAAGCAGCTTCTTTAGCATCTGAGCCACCAGGGAAGTTCAGATGTTGCAATACAACTATTAAATATGTTTAGAGTCTAAATACAGAAAATTTGTATTAAGTATCAGTCCCATAAGGACAAGTCCCTGTGCCCCAGAGTGGACGATGTCTACTGTAAACAGCCTGCTCCCAAGTCCGGCTGATCTCGGTCCCCGCTGGCAGCAGGTCGGGCGTTCCGGAGCAGCATCAGCAGGTGAGTGAGGACCCGTCACGTCTCCGCTGCACGCCCACTCTGCTCTTGGCCCCTTTGTCTGGCACAGTCACCCTTCCCCTCCGGTTGTAGGGAGACCTCCTGCAGTGGATGCTCCCTGGTGGTCTGCGGACCCTTGTGCCATTCCTTGGGGCCAGTCTACATACCTCTCCCTCAGACTTTCTTGTCCTTAGTTTTCCAGTCCTGTAGCTTCGAGACTCAAGACAAGCCATCCACACAAAATGGATAGTCAAGTTTGAAGGTGGTGGTTTAGTCACTAAGTCATGTCCAACTCTTTGGACCCCCAAGACTGTAGCCCTCTATCCATGGGATTCCCCAGGCAAGAATACTGGAGTGGGTTGCCATTTCCTTCTCCAGGGGATCTTCCCGACCCAGGGTTGGAACCCACATCTCCTACATTGCAGGGGATGCTTTACCGCTGAGCCACCAGGGAAGCCCAACCAAGTTTACTGCTCATCAATTTATTACCGAATAATTTCCTCTCTCTCCCTTGACTAACGAACAGGTCTACGATGCAGTTTGTGTGTCTTCTCGGGGGATGGACGCACAGAACGAAGCAATCCGTCACCCCTAGTTGCAGCCTGGTTACTAACAGATCCTCATACCAGCTGTGCTTACATCTACCTTCCTCCCATCCTGATCTCTGGGACCAAGCCTTTAAGCTGTGCTTTCAAGGGACCTCTGGCTAAATGACTGGCATCAGAAGTGACCCTAGAAATCAAACCATAAAAGAGCCATATAAATGGAATTTGCAAATCACATTGTTAGTTGTAGTTACTGCTGCCCCGCACTGGGTGCATCGGAGCTGGATGAAAATTCATCGCAGGTTGTAAAGTTTTAGCTGTAGCGTCACACCAGCGACAACTATAAAGAAATTGCCCTAAGTGTTCCAGATGTGTTTGCCCATTCTCACAAGCCAGGAGTGCAAGCGGCAGGAGCAGGGATAAATTACTGTGCTGTCACACTTTTCGGAGCATCTGGAAGGAAAGTCGTATGTGAAGAGCTATGGGTGATCAGGCGGACAGCTGAAGAAGGGCTGTGGGTGGCCAGGTGGATTAGTTCCTGTGAAATATTTCAGCTGCTCTTCTTTCTGATGATTTGGTTACCGATGGTGTTTTTCACCTTCATTGATTCCTTGTTCTAAATCAGTGAAACTCGACCCTGATGTGTGCCATTGAACGACCTTGGTGCTTTAAAACCTGATGCAGGCATGGACTCCCCCATTTAAGTCAGAATTGCTAAAAGTGGGGCCCAGAGGCCTGTGTCTTAAAAGTNTGCAGTCCAAGGGACTCTCAAGAGTCTTCTCCAACATCACAATTCAAAAGCATCAGTTCTTCAGTGCTCAACTTTGTGGCCCAACTCTCATGGTTTCTAAGGAACACTAATTTCACAAGCCACACTATCAAAAAGGTTTCCATGGTCAGCTAAGTTTAGGAAACCTTGCATATTGGATCCACCACCACCCTCCTGATTATCCTTTTGGAAATTTACACTGGGCAGAGATAGCATTGTAAAGGTTTTAAGAGGCTTCAAACCTGTTGAGTTTTATTTAGCACAGCTTTTTACAATAGAAATACTTGTAATTGGGTCTGAAAATATGTAATGATATCTGCACTTTAACTTCAGCATGGACTCAAACTGTGGCCCTAGAAGAATGGGCCACAGCCAACACTGCTGATCAGTCAACATTTTAAATGCCAGAAGTGATTATTTCAAATGCTTCTCTTGGCACTTACCGGGAGGTCCAGTGGTTAAGACTGCACTTCCACTGCAGCAGGCATGGGATCAGAAAACTAACATCCCACATGCTGCACAGCATGGCCAAAAAAAAAAAATTTTTTTTGGCATAGTAAATATTAGAAATTTTTTGATGAAAATAATGGCTGATTAACTAGCCTAACAAATGATAGAAATGAATTTTCACTGGTGAAATGAAGGTTTTTAGGATACATAAATTGGCTACAATCTGATACTTGGCTTTCATTATAACCTGGTAGCAAAGTTGCATGGAGTTAATGACCCTCTCTCACTGCAACCTTTTTCAGTGACTACTATTATCTACTGAAAAAAACTGAAAGAGTCAGGCATTCCCAAATTTTCTTTGCAAAACAGTATTTAAAAAAACAACAACAACAAAAAACAAAAACAGGTGTTATGGATTAGAGAGTACAGATGAATAAGTGAAGGGTGATATCTGAGGCAAGAATTCCAAATAAAGTGAAGATAAAAGCGTGACTTCCCCTGAGTCTACAGATGATTATGTATTAGTTCCTCTGATTGTATTACCTCAGGCAGAAGACAATGGCTAGAGAAAATGAGTCTGTAGAGGACTTGTCCAGGGCACCTGCCTGGAAATTAGTCAGAGATATCCACAACTCCCACATATCCTCTCGACTCCATCCATGATAGAATTGTCAGAAGAAAATAGTGCTGTTGCCACGTTAATGCATCTATGATTCATGGAGCCCAGGGGATCTAAGCAAAAATGAAAAAATTCTAACTGTTCTATGCGCTAATGAGTGTTGTGAACTGACTTAAGCATGTTTGGCTGATTACAGAAATCAGATTCTTTTGGGGAACCTCTAATATTTAGTTCAGGGCTAGAACTCTCCTCTTCTCATAACCTGCCTTCCAGGTAACAATGACGTCAAGGATCAGTTAGCATTCTGCTACACAAACAAACACCATCAATGGTTATTGCAGCTGCCCTTATTAGCTTGATGAAGTCCAAACTCTGTCCTATCAAAAACGGGCTCAACCCACATCTTTCATAAACAGTTTACTTCAGGTAAACTCAATAAATTCTAATGGCAGAACAGCCTCACTTCCTAGTGAGAGTCAGTGAACAGTAATACTCAGGGAAATCTACTGGGCAAGGAGTACATTGGGATCCTAAATCTAAGGGGTCATGACAAAGGGTGTGAACTACTGGTCTCATTAAATACTTTGACCTTGTTCAGGTTGGCACAGAAATGCAGGTACAAAATCCCCAGAGAGCCTGAACACCTTGACTACCACTTGTTGCACTGAAGAAAAATTTATTTCTACAAGTTAATTACACTACTTAACCAGGTCCCTTTTTTTGATCTAAGAGAAACACAGCAGAAGCACTTATAGGTTTTTAAAGGTTACTATAAATCTCAGGAGTATATGCTCAATTCAGATAGAATGTAGATTTAAATTAATAAAAACTTCTATTCCAACCACAATGGGATAACTTGTCTTCGACCCATCTTTCTACCATTAAACAACTGGATGCATGCATGAATGACAATTTTCAGATGCTGAAGGACAGGGAGTTGTAGTGATCCCTGAAAGAAGGAAACAAAGCAAACTCAGGGATCACCCAGCTCTGTGCCTGGAGGCACTTTTGAGACTGTGGCACAAACGGGAAATCCAAGTACAGCATGGCCTCCTCCTGAGCTGAGTACCCCCCAGGGAGAAGGGAGCCACATGAAAAAACCTACACACTGGTCCCTTGGCCTCTGTGTCCTCACCTGCTCATTCCCCGGATGCAGTTTCATGAGTCTAGACAAAGGAGAACACTACCGAGGAAAGAAAAACCACCAGGGAGCTGTGAGCTGAACAGCTAGTAGAGATTCGGAGAGCTGGAAGGTGTTCCCAGCTACTCTGAATAAAAGGACATCTATAGCCTCTGGGCCTTCAGTGGTGACCCTAGGAAGGTGATGCCTTAGGAGCCTACTAACCCTTTCTCTGGAGGGCCTATCAAGGGCTAGGGAGTAAATAACACAGGGTGTTTCTACCCTTATGTAACAGAGGACTTTTCCCGAATCACATGACAGTTTGGATTATGCAACTTTGGGTGTAGGAGTAAAGACAGAGCTGAATTCTTCCACCAAATATAGATAGAAGGGAGGTGGGACAATGGTAAGAAGGGATTTGGGAGAAACAGAAAGAGTGGCCAGTACACCTGGGCCAGGGAGCAGAAAGTCCATGGGTCAAGTTTTTGGCGGCTAAAACAGCTACAGAAGGAACATTGAAGAAAGAAATACCTAAAAGAGATTTAAAAAAAAAATGAGATGAGGAGTTGTGCAATGCAAACTCATCTTGTTCATTTCCCCTTTGATATTTTCAGCAAGTTTACATACTCTTGTGCAAGAGAATTCTCTTTAGCAATTTCAGAGTTGACAGGCATTAAACTATGAGACCAGCTTGACCCAGCATGAAACCGAGATAACATATAACAGATGTAAGGACCAGGGGAAAAGGAGATAGCTGCTGACTGCATGGGCCTGCAACAACCCTGGCAGGGAGGTGAGGTTTTCTCCAGCACCTCAGGCCAAACTCAAGGAACCCTGCTGCTCCCTCACTGACATGTCATACAGTGCAGCATCCCACCCCACCCTTCAGGTTTGCAGTTCTCCTTGAAATGAGAAACTTTGTGGGGAATAGTGGTCTAGGATAGGAAGTTTTATTTTCCATTAAATTCTCCTTTGTAGAAAAAGGAAAACATCTCTATGCTAGTGTTTAGAACATAACAAACTGTACATGTTTCCAATACTTTTTTACTCTACGTACCATTTAAAAAACTGCTCTTTCTTTGGCAACCTCAATGTTGGCTCTGGAAAATGTCATTTCTAATTGTGCCTTGGTATATTGAGTATCAAGGAACATTTATGTAGGGACGAGTTTTCTTTGAAGGAATCATCTTTTTTTCCATATGTTACTGAATTCCCCTCCTTCAGTGCAACAACATCCTTAAGTGAAAAATGAAAACAGTGCTTTCCCAGTGGAGTGAATGAATTCTTAAACCAGAGCTTTCAAAAGGCTGAGAGAATATGAATTGGTCTTCTTGCCTGGTCCTGAGTAACATTTCTTCTTGTTTATGAAATAAGGAGGCTGCTGTTGACTTGCAGAACTCTCCATATCCAAGCTTCTGAGAACATGAAAAGCAGCTTGCTAGATGCAGAGAATGGACTTATGGACACAGTAGGGGAAGGAAAGGGTGGGACGAATTGGGAGAGTAGCATTAATATATATATATATGCAATGCTGCTGCTAAGTGGCTTCAGTCGTGTCCGACTCTGTGTGACCCCATAGACGGCAGCCCATGTGTGAAACAGATACCTAGTAGGAAGCTGCTGTATAACACAGGGAACTCAGCTCAGTGCTCTGTGATAACCTAGAGAGGTGGAGTGGCGGTGGGGTGGGAGGGAGGCTCAAGAGGGAGAGGATATATGTATACTTATATCTGATTCATGGTGATGTACAGCAGAAACTAACACAATATTGTATAAAGCAATTGTCCTCCAATTAAAAAAATAAAACAACAGCTTGCCAGGAAGGAGATGCCCTTCATGGATCACTGCCTTGTCATGGCAAAGGGGCTGACATAACTCAGGAAAGTTCTGAGCCATGTCGTTCAGGTCACCCAAGATCATAGTGGAGCATTCAACATCATAGTAATCCAAGGTCATAGTGGAGAGTTCTGACAAAACGTGGTTCACTGGAAGAGGGAATGGCAACCCACTCCAGTAGTTTTGCTGCGAGAACCCCATGAACAATATGATAAGGCAAAAAGATATGATACTGGAAGATGAGCTCCCCAGGTCAGAAGGTGCCCAGTATGCTACCGGGGAAGAATGAAGGACAATTATGAAGTGCTCCAGAAAGAATGAAGTGATTGGGCCAAAGCAGAAATGATGCTCAGTTGTGGTTGTGCCTGGTGGTGAAAGTACAGTCTGATGCTGTAAAAAACAATATTGCATAGAAACATGGAATGTTAGGTAGGTGAATCAAGGTAAATAGGACCTTGTCAAGCAGGAGATGGCAAGAGTGAACATCAATATCTTAGGAATCAATGAACTACAATGGACCAGGATGGGTGAATTTAATTCAGATGAACATTATATCTACCACAGTGGGCAAGAATCCTTTAGAATGAATGAAGTAGCCCTCATAGTCAACAAAAAAAGTCTGAAATACAGTACTTAGATGCAATCTCAAAACCAATAGAGTGAACTCAGTTTATTTCCAAGACAAAGCCATTCAACATCATAGTAATCCAAATCTATGCCCCAAGCACTGATGCCAAAGAAGCTGAAGCTGAATGGTTCTATGAAGACCTACAAGACCTTCTAGAACAAACACCAAATAAAGATGTTCTTTTCATCATAGGGAACTGGAAAGCAAAAGTAAGAAGTCGAGTGATACCTGGAGTAACAGGCAAGTTTGGCCTTGGAGTACAAAATGAAGCAGGGCAAAGGCTAACTGAGTTTTGCCAAGAGAACACACTGGTCANGTTCTTTTCATCATAGGGAACTGGAAAGCAAAAGTAAGAAGTCGAGTGATACCTGGAGTAACAGGCAAGTTTGGCCTTGGAGTACAAAATGAAGCAGGGCAAAGGCTAACTGAGTTTTGCCAAGAGAACACACTGGTCATAGCAAACATCCTCTTTCAACAACACAAGAAATAACTACACATGGAGATCACCAAATTGTCAATACCAAAATCAGATTGATTGTATTCTTTGTGGCCGAAGATGGAGAAGCTCTATACAATCAGCAACAAAAAAGACCTGGAAATGACTGTAGCTCATATAATGACCTCCTTATTACAAAATTTAGGCTTACACTGAAAAAAGTAGGGAAACCCACTAGGCCATCCAGGTATGACCTAAATCAAATCCCTTATGCTTATGCAGTGGAAGTGATGAATAGATTTAAAGGATTAGATCTGATAGAGTGCCTGAAGAACTATGGACAGAAGTTCATAACCCTGTACAGGAGGCAGTGACCAAAACCATCCAGAAGAAAAATATAAATACAAGTAGGAAAAATGGTTGTCTGAGGAGGCTTTACATATAGCTGAGAAAAGAAGAGAAGCAAAATTCAAGGGATAAAAGGAAACATATACCCAACTGAATGCAGAGTTCCAGAGAATAGCAAGGAGAGGTAAGAAGGCCTTCTTAAATGAACAGTGCAAAGAAGTAGAGGGAAAAATAGAATGGGAAAGGCTAGAGATCTCTTCAAGAAAACTGGAGATATCAAGGGAGCATTTCATTCAAGGATGGGCACAATAAAGGACAGAAGAGGCAAGGACCTAACGAAGCAAGAGAGATTAAAAGAGGTGGCAAGAATATTCAGAAGAACTATATAAAAAAGGTCTTAATGACCTGGATAAGCATGATGGTGTGGTCACTCAACCTAGAGCCAGACATCGTGGAATGTGAAGTCAAGTGGGCATTAGGAAGCATTACTACAAACAACGCCAGTGAAGGTGACGGAATTTCAGCTGAGTTATTTCAAATCCTGAAAGATGATGCTGTTTAAGTGATGCATTCAATATAGCAGCAAATTTGGAAAACTCAGCAGTGGCCACAAGACTGGAAAAGATCAGTTTTCATTCACTTCCCCAAAGAGGGCAATGCCAAAGAATGTACAAATCACCATACAATTGTGTTCATCTCGCATGCTAGTAAGGTTATGCTCAAAATTCTTCAAACTAGGCTTCAGCAGTATGTGAAACAAGAACTTCCAGATGTTCAAGCTGGATTTAGAAAAGGCAGAGGAGCCAGAGATCAAATTGCCAATATCCCTTGGGTCACAGAGAAAGCAAGGGAGTTCCAGAAAAACATCTACTTATGCTTCATTCACTACACTAAAGCCTTTGACAGTGAAGATCACAATAAGCTGGAAAATTCTTAAAGAGATAGGAATACCAGACCACCTTACTTGTCTCCTGAGAAACCTGTATGCAGGTCAAGAAGCAGTTAGAACTGTACATGGATCAATGGCCTGGTTCAAAATTGGGAAAGGAATACGTCAAGGCTGTATATTGTCACTTTGCTTATTTAACTGATATGCAGAGTACATCATGTGAAATGCCAGGTTGGATGAAGCATAAGCTGGAATCAAGATTGCTGGGAGAATTATCAACAACCTCAGATATGCAGATGATACCACTCTAACGGCAGAAAGTGAAGAGAAACAAAGAATCTCTTGATGAAGGTGAAAGAGGAGACTGAAAAAACTGGCTTAAAACTTAACATTCAAAAAAACTAAGATCATGGAATCTTATTCCATCACTTCATGGCAGATAGATGGGGAAAAAGTGGAAGCAGTGACAGATTTTATTTTCTTAGGCTCCAAAATCACTGTAGACGTTGATTGCAGCCATGAAATTAAAAGACACTTGCTCTTTGGAAGAAAAGCTGTGACAAATCTAGATAGTGTATTAAAAAGCAGAGACATCACCTTACCGACAAAGTTCTGTCTAAGTCAGAGCTATAGTTTTTCCAGTAGTCATATACAGATGTGAGAATAGGACCATAAAGAAGGCTTAGCACTGAAGAACTGATGCTTTCAAACTGTGGTGCTGGGAAATACTCTTGAGAGTCTCTTGGACATCAAGGAGATCAAACCAGTATATCCTAAAGGAAATCAACCCTGAATATTCATTGGAAGGACTGATGCTGAAGCTGTAGCTCCAATACTTTNAAACTGTGGTGCTGGGAAATACTCTTGAGAGTCTCTTGGACATCAAGGAGATCAAACCAGTATATCCTAAAGGAAATCAACCCTGAATATTCATTGGAAGGACTGATGCTGAAGCTGTAGCTCCAATACTTTGGCCATCTGATGCAAGGAGATGACTCATTGGAAAAGACCCTGATGCTAGGAAAGATTGAAGGCAAAGAGAAAAGACAGCAACAGAATGAGATGGTTAGATAGCATCGCCAACTCAATGGACATGTATCTGAGCAAACTCAGGGAGAGGGTGAAGGACAAGGAAGGTGGACATGCTGTAGTCCATGGGGTTGCAAAGAGTCAAACAGGACTTAGTGGTGCAACAACAGGAAGGAAATAGGGCATGGCAAAATAAATGTTTTTACAAATTGAGGTGTTTCTCCTTGGCCTATATCTGCCTATTGATTAGAGGTCAATTTTAAATCTACCTTCTCAGGATCTGTGAATTTTCTGGTTCACACCCTCCTCTCAGACAAGCATGGGGTTGGGATGGTGGGATCTAGAGTTTTGACTCAGGTGGGGAATTTTGGCCCGTGTGGGTTTTTGAAAATGGGCATGTCCATGGGCTTAAGAATATGGATCTAAGGGAGGCTGGGGGAAAATATGCACCTGCACTGTGATAACCTCCAATGGAAGGTGAGGATGATTATCAAATGGACTGAGTTGTTGCTGACTCTGGAGCTTTCAGAGAGAGATAAAGAATCAGGTAATAGACACGAAACAGCAGGCAAGAGAACCCAGGATGGACATGTGGATGTGAGATGAACCATGGCAGGAGGCTGACCTGGAAGATTCTCTGTGATCATTTCTTTGGTAGATGGGAGGTGAACTATTAGGGATGCTGTTTTTTATGGGTTGAATTGTGTTCACTCCAAAATTCTTATGGGTGAGTCCTAAAACCTAGTACCTCAGAATGTGACCTCATTTGGAGGAAGGGTCACTACAGAGGTATTTAATATGAGGTCATTAGAGTGGACCCTCAATGGCTCAGCGGGTAAAGAATATGCCTGCAATGCAGGAGACACAGGAGACATGGGTTTGATCCCTGGGTTGGGAAGATCTCCTGGAGGAGGAAATGGCAACCCATTCCAATATTCTTGCCTGGAAAATCCCATGGACAGAGGAGCCTGGTGGTCTACAGTCCATAGGTTGCAAAGGGTCAGACACAATTGAGCTACTAACATACAACTTAATCCAATGATTGGTGCTGAAGGCATTTGGCACAGACATGCATACAGAAGAATGCCACCGAAGCTGAAAGCAGAAACGGAGATCAGGGTGATGCTTCTAAACACCAAGGAATGCCAAAAACTGTCAGCAACACTCCAGAAGCTAGGGGAGAGGTGGTAACGGATTCTTTCTCACAGCCCTCAGAAGGAGCCAATCCTGTTAACACCTCAGACGTGCAGCCTCTGGAGCTATGAGACAAAAAATTTCTGTTGTTTAAGCTATCAACTTTGTGATACTGTTATAGTAGGCCTGGCAATAAGTACAGATGCTGAGGGATTTTAGACACATGCACCTAATTATAACCTCTCTGCTTTTAGAAATGAGAAACAATGGGAAGTCAAATTAAAAAACAGAAGCACACCTGTTTAGTGATTATCCTCTCACAGTAACATTTATCAGATCAAAATAAATGATAATTCTGAAAGTGAAAGTGTTAGTCGTATCCAACTCTTTGTGACCCCATGGACAGTACCACTGTCCATGGAATTCTCCAGGCATGAATACTGGAGTGGGTTGCCATTCCCTTCTCCAAGGGATCTTCCTGACCCAGGGATCGCACTTCGGTCTCTTGCATTGCAGGCAGAGTCTTTACTGTCTGAGCCACCAGGGAAGGTGAGGGCTTCATATTCCACTGAATCCAAACTGTCATTTTCAGATGTAGAAACCACAGCCTGGAGAGCAGGAGGGTCCTGGTAAGGTCACATGGTGAGACAGAGGTCCACAGTAGACTCCTGTATTAGTCCACTAGGGCTACCATAACAAAACACCATGGACTGTGTGGCTTAAACAACAGAAATGAATCTTCTCACAGTTCTGGAGACTAGAACTCAAAGACTGAGATGTCAGCAGGTTTGGTTTTTTCTGAAACTTCTCTCCTAGGCTTGCAGATGACTGCCGTTTGCTAGGTCTCCACATGATCTTTCCTCTGTGCATGCGCATATCTGGTGTCTGTGAGTCTAAATTTTCTCTTCTTGTAGAGATACCAGTCAGATTGGATTAGGGCATAGCGTGATGCCTCATTTTAACTTAATCTTTAAAAGTCCAATCTCCACATACACACTCTGAAGCACTAAGGGTTAGGGCTTCAGCATATGAATTTTAGGGGCATATGATCCAGCCCATAATATTCTGCTTCCCCCAATTCATGTCCTTTCATATGCAAAATACATTCACCCTCCAATTCCAACAGCTCCAAAGTCTTGACTGAACATCAACTCTAAATCCCAAATCTCATCTAAATATCTAAATCAAGTATGGGTGAGACTTGAGGTATGATTTATCCTGAAGCAAAATTCCTTTCCAGCTATGAACGTGTGGAATCAGATAAGTTGTCTGCTTGTTTTGTGATTAATATGTGATCTATCCTTGCAAATGTTCTGTGAAAACTTGAGAAGAATGTGTATACTGCTGCTATGGGTGGGATGTTCTATATCCATCTGTGAGGTCTATTCAGTCCATAGTGTTCTTAAAGCCCACTGTTTCTTTGTTGATTTTTCTGTCTGGCTACTCTAGCCATTATTAAAAGTGAGGTATTGAATCTCTATATACTATAATATTAGAGTATTGCTGTCTATTTCTTCTCTAGTTCTTTCCATGTTTGCTCCATATACTGAGGGCTCTGATATTGAAAGGAGATTGTATCTTCCAGTTTAACTGATCTTTTATTATTATATAACATCTTTCTTTGTCTCTTGTTACAGGGTTTTTTTTGGTGACAGTTTTTGACTCAATGCCCATCTTGTCTGACAAAAGTATAGCCACTCATGCTGTTTTCTGGTTATAATTTGCATAGAATATCTTTTTCCATAACTTCACGTTCAGTCTACGTGTATCTTTAGACCTAAAGTGAGTTCCTTGTTGATAGTTTATCAACTTTGTTATATCTTATTCTTATATCCATTCATTCATTCTGTGTCTTTTGATTAGGGAAGTTAATTCATGTACATTTAATGTAATTATCATAAAAGGATTTATTATTGCCATTTTGTTGTTTTGTTTGCTTTGTAGTTCTTTCATCTTTTTTCTCTTGCTTTTCTCATATTTCATTTATTTTCTATATTGATATGCTTTGATTTCTTTCTCTTTTTCTTTTGTGTAGCTTCTATAGGTATTTTCTTTATAGTTACCATCAGTTCAGATCAGTCTCTCAGTCGTGTCCTCTTTGTGACCCCATGAATCGGAGCATGCCAGGCCTCCCTGTCCATCAACAACTCCTGGAGTTCACCCAAATTNTTTGTGTAGCTTCTATAGGTATTTTCTTTATAGTTACCATCAGTTCAGATCAGTCTCTCAGTCGTGTCCTCTTTGTGACCCCATGAATCGGAGCATGCCAGGCCTCCCTGTCCATCAACAACTCCTGGAGTTCACCCAAATTCATGTCCATCGAGTCAGTGATGCCATCCAGCCATCTCATTCTCTGTCATCCCCTTCTCCTTCTGCCCCCAATCTCTCCCAGCATCAGGGTCTTTTCCAATGAGTCGAATCTTTGCATGAGGTGGACAAAGTATTGGAGTTTCAGCTTCAGCATCAGTCCTTCCAATGAACACCCAAGACTGATCTCCTTTAGGATGGACTGGTTGGACCTCTTTGCAGTCCAAAGGACTCTCAAGAGTCTTCAACACCACAGTTCAAAAGCATCAAGTCTTCGGCGCTCAGCTTTCTTCACATAGAGCTTACCATAGTCTTATAAAGTTTAAGTTGATGAGAACTTACTTTCAATCACATATAAAAACTCTACACGTTTACTTCTCTCCGTACCACAGTGAAAGTGAAAGTGATTTCACTCAGTCGTCTCCAACTCTTTGCAATCCAAAGGCTCCTCCATCAGTGGGATTTTCCAGGAGGCAAGAGTACTGGAGTGGGTTGCCATTTTCTTCTCCGGGGGATCTTCCCAACCTAGGGATTGAACCCGGGTCTCCCACATTGTAGTCAGACACTTTACCATCTGATCCACCAGAACAATTTCCTCTACCACATGCACTTGGTTATTAATGCCACAATTTATATCTATTTGTACTGTGTGCCCATTAACATCTTTAAAGTTATAGTTATTCTTAATATCTACCATCATTACAATAATATTCTGTATTTATCTATGTATTTATCTTTATCAACAAGTTTTGCACTCTTTCTTATGCTACCATATTGTTGCTGTTTAACATCTTTTTATTTCAAATTGAAGAACTCCTTTTAGTATTTCTTGTAAGGTGGGTTTAATGGTGATGAACTTCCTCAGCTTTTGTTAATCTGGAAAAGTCTATCTCTTATTCATTATTGAAAAACAGTTTTGCTGAATATAGTATTTTTTGTTGGCAGTTTCTTTTATTTCAAAAACTCTGAATATATCTTGCCACTCTCTTCTGGCCTGAAAATTTTCTGCTAAAAAGTTTGCTGATAGTTATATGGAGATTCCCTTATATTTCCCTGGTGGCTCAGATGGTAAAGCGTCTGTCTACAATGCGGGAGACCTGGGTTCTATCCCTGGGTCAGGAAGATCCCCTGGAGAAGGAAATGGCAATCCACTCCAGTACTATTGCCTGGAAAATCCCGTGGACAGAGGAGCTTGGTAGGCTAGAGTTCATGGGGTCGCAAAGAGTCAGACATGACTGAGCGACTTCACTTTCTTTCTTTCCCTTATACATACAGGTTGTCTTTCTCTTGATGCTTTTAAGATTGTCTCCTTGTCTCTAAACTTTGACAATTTCATTATAATATGTCTATTTATGGTCTAGTATGGTCTCTTTGGATTCATTGTGTTCACCTTATTTAAAACTCTCTAGGCTTCCTGTACCTGGAATGAGTTTGTCTAAGTGCTTTTGCCATTGACTAAAAAAACTATACAATCTGAATACCTGAATAATATCTGTGAATAATTATCAGAGTCAAACAGAAAACATATTCTTGAAAGGGAAGAAATGAAACAAAACTTCACCCATTTTACACTTTGATTACAGGCTAGCCTTGGTGATGAAAAGGAAGTCAGTATAAATTAATCAGGAATCCTAATAGCAACAGTCTTATGTTGCTAAAGAAGAAAAAAACCACCTGCATTTACATATAAGAAGAAAAATATTTACATATACATTTACATATACTTTTTTACATACAAGTTTTCTCTCAGAAGTTGGTTTAAGGTTGTCAGCATCAANCAGCAGGATTTGAATCCAGTGTTCGAGCCCGGAGCCTGGGGCCCTGATCTCCTTACTGTGTGGGCTGCGTCCATGCTGTGCTTTCTCTCCCCCAGTAAACCCTGACTGCCCCTCACTGAAGAACAGGCCTCACTTGGGTCAAGATGCAGAGGGAATTTTATTCCTCTCATTTCAGGAGATACTGATGTACCCATTGCAGATGTATTACAGACGCTTTTCTGGGAAAAGGACTGCCACTATCCCCTGAGGCCCCCGTGCTAACAGCTGAGAAGGGAACAGCTATATCGAGCGGCTGTTCTCTGTCCCTCACTATGAAGTCTGAATTCTAATTATGATGTCACAAAATTCAAGGCCACCATCGAGAGTGTCAAGAGGTCAAGAAGCAGAGTGTTCAGTTTTGCAGTACACTGCTGTGGTAAAAATATAACTTGGGATTTGTGAAATATAAAAATGTAGGAGACTATTCAACGATTGAGAACCTATATATGGAATTTAATCTGTTTTTCCTTAAAGATGACTATAAGAGGTTACGCCCAGTGAAATAAACTTTACTCGGGTAAGGTCTCCCATCAGTTTCACGCCGTTCATCTCCCATTTTTTTTTACTTCTTAAGCACATTGGAGAATTGCATGAGGGGAAAAAAAAGCACACTCATCTTAAATGATGTAAAGGATAGTAAAACAATTTAATAGAAAGAAAAGAAAAATGCCTGATTCATTTATTATTTCTTCTCATGAATTCTCATCAGGTGCCTAATTTTTGCTGGGCTCCTAGAATATTGGGGAATTTATAATCTAATAGGGATCCAGGGACAAGCAATGTGATACAGTGAGTGTTCCAGTGAGAGTAAGGAAGAAGGGTGACGGGCACACGGCTACTGACTCAGTCCTGGCGGATCTAGGAAAGCGTCCCAGGGCACTAGGTGTCTCCTCCGAGGTCAAAAGGCAGAGTCGGCATTCATCAAGTCGGGAGAGGCAGCACACGGTCTGGCTCTCTTCTAAGGAAGTGAAAGTAGTTCTGCACTGTTGGCGCTGACTGCCAGGAAGCAGTGGCAAAGAAGACGTGGAAAGAAGCAGAAGTTAGACCCCAGAGACTCTCTTAGCGCCGATAAATCATTTGGGCTTTTCTGTTGAGGTCAATAGGTAGCTATTAAGAATTTTAAGCAAGTGAATGACAGGATCAAATTTGTGCTTCAGGAAGGTTACACCTGACTCCACGTCCTGGAGGATGCTAGTCTGGGCTGGCGTCCCGGTGGGGTGACGTTGACCGTCATATCGGAAGACTGAGCCCTTATTTCCCTTGCCTTTGTTGAGCCGTAAATGTTGCGATGTGAGTGTGAGTGTGTTAGTCACTCATTTGTATCTGACTCTTTGTGACTCCATAGACTGTAGGCCACCAGGCTCTTCTGTCCATGGGATTCTCCAGACAATACTGGAGTGGGTTGCCATGCCCTCTTCCAGGGGATCTTCCCAACCCAGGGATTGAACCTGGGTCGCCTGCATCAAGCAGCTTCTTTAGCATCTGAGCCACCAGGGAAGTTCAGATGTTGCAATACAACTATTAAATATGTTTAGAGTCTAAATACAGAAAATTTGTATTAAGTATCAGTCCCATAAGGACAAGTCCCTGTGCCCCAGAGTGGACGATGTCTACTGTAAACAGCCTGCTCCCAAGTCCGGCTGATCTCGGTCCCCGCTGGCAGCAGGTCGGGCGTTCCGGAGCAGCATCAGCAGGTGAGTGAGGACCCGTCACGTCTCCGCTGCACGCCCACTCTGCTCTTGGCCCCTTTGTCTGGCACAGTCACCCTTCCCCTCCGGTTGTAGGGAGACCTCCTGCAGTGGATGCTCCCTGGTGGTCTGCGGACCCTTGTGCCATTCCTTGGGGCCAGTCTACATACCTCTCCCTCAGACTTTCTTGTCCTTAGTTTTCCAGTCCTGTAGCTTCGAGACTCAAGACAAGCCATCCACACAAAATGGATAGTCAAGTTTGAAGGTGGTGGTTTAGTCACTAAGTCATGTCCAACTCTTTGGACCCCCAAGACTGTAGCCCTCTATCCATGGGATTCCCCAGGCAAGAATACTGGAGTGGGTTGCCATTTCCTTCTCCAGGGGATCTTCCCGACCCAGGGTTGGAACCCACATCTCCTACATTGCAGGGGATGCTTTACCGCTGAGCCACCAGGGAAGCCCAACCAAGTTTACTGCTCATCAATTTATTACCGAATAATTTCCTCTCTCTCCCTTGACTAACGAACAGGTCTACGATGCAGTTTGTGTGTCTTCTCGGGGGATGGATGCACAGAACGAAGCAATCCGTCACCCCTAGTTGCAGCCTGGTTACTAACAGATCCTCATACCAGCTGTGCTTACATCTACCTTCCTCCCATCCTGATCTCTGGGACCAAGCCTTTAAGCTGTGCTTTCAAGGGACCTCTGGCTAAATGACTGGCATCAGAAGTGACCCTAGAAATCAAACCATAAAAGAGCCATATAAATGGAATTTGCAAATCACATTGTTAGTTGTAGTTACTGCTGCCCCGCACTGGGTGCATCGGAGCTGGATGAAAATTCATCGCAGGTTGTAAAGTTTTAGCTGTAGCGTCACACCAGCGACAACTATAAAGAAATTGCCCTAAGTGTTCCAGATGTGTTTGCCCATTCTCACAAGCCAGGAGTGCAAGCGGCAGGAGCAGGGATAAATTACTGTGCTGTCACACTTTTCGGAGCATCTGGAAGGAAAGTCGTATGTGAAGAGCTATGGGTGGTCAGGTGGACAGCTGAAGAAGGGCTGTGGGTGGCCAGGTGGATTAGTTCCTGTGAAATATTTCAGCTGCTCTTCTTTCTGATGATTTGGTTACCGATGGTGTTTTTCACCTTCATTGATTCCTTGTTCTAAATCAGTGAAACTCGACCCTGATGTGTGCCATTGAACTACCTTGGTGCTTTAAAACCTGATGCAGGCATGGACTCCCCCATTTAAGTCAGAATTGCTAAAAGTGGGGCCCAGAGGCCTGTGTCTTAAAAGTTCTTCAGATACAGTTTTCTTTCTGTTATAAAAGCAATTACCTTTCAATAAAAATTAATCTGAAAAAAAAGAAGCTCCTCACACGGTCAGGACGGGCAGCCAGGGCTGATCACAGCACTCGCGGACCTGCAGAGCAGAGAGAGGGGAAGAGGACTTTGGTTCCTTGAGCCAGCTCTACCATTGGCTTCTTCCCTTTTCACACCTATGTGGTCTCAATGACAGTGCTCTGGGAAAGTGTGAACAGAATTCTTCTTGGAGGAACCTTGCATCAGTATGGCAGAAATGCTTGTAAATATTTGATGCTTCAGGTGAGTCCTCCCAAGTGCATGTTCCAAACAAAGCAGTTTCCAAAAATCGCAGGCGTGGGACAAGGAGATGAACTGGATGGCCTCTGCAGGACTGGGGAAGCGAATGTGAGGGAGATGGGCGGGGAAGAACGTTCTAAGCAGCCTGCTGTGAGCCTTGAGATCTGCACGCCCAGGGCTCAGGGTCAAGGCAGCCAACTGACATGGCAAGGGCTCAGCTCTCAGCCCAGGGGACATGATCAGCGTGGCAACAGGAGCTGGATGATCATGAATGCTTCTTCCAAGGTCCAAGTCTCAAGGTAGTAACAGTTATTATTCACTGAGAGTCATTCAGACATTCAAGAGTTGCAAAAAGAAGTGGAAAGATGCTGTCTGTCCCATTGTGACACGGAAGAACCTGCCGATGTCATATCGCCCTGGTGCTGGGCTCACAGCTGGCACTACATCTGCGAGGCTCCACAGAGAGACAGTGGGCCCCAAAAGGCCCTCCGGGTGGGAAGCTCCCAAGACTCATCATGAACCAGCACCTCCCAAAGGGTGTCCTGGGGAACTGGAGTTCTAGGGATGCTAAAAGAAAGAAAAAATTACAAGGGTTTCATGGTCAAAGAAATTTGGCCAAAGGGCTACATGAAAAAACTTCCAGAGTCTTTCGTTTTCTAAAGGAACCTGCTGAGGGTCCAAGAAGGGAAGCAAGACTGCAGCTCTCCTACATATTCTCATGGAACATCTCAAGGCCCCAGTCACCCTAGAGTCTTTTTGGCAAACACTCCTACAGCCCTATGTATAAATGCCTGATGACAAATAGATGTTCTTGCAGGAAATGGCCAGAGATACAGATATAAAAGGACACGCACTTAAACCTTTTGAATTTGCCTTCTTTCTCAATCGAAAACAAAAGGAAGTTGTTTTGCTGTTTTCTAGAAATAAACCTTTTCAAAACAAGCCGTCAGCCTGCCCAAGGCATCGGGCCTTCCACGGACGTTTACCCCCAGTGGGTGCATCTGCGATAACGGCGCTACACGGTTACTTCACGGACGCCTTGAGACTGAAATGCCCTGTTGAGAGTTGGAGTGATAGATGTGAGAGCAGTAGGGAGCCCACAGGGAAGAGTGCATCCTGGAAAATTTCTCCTATTGCACGTTCATATTATGGAGTTCATGATATCCACTCCATAAGCTGATCACAAACCAATCAGCAGTTCACATTTCGTCGGGGGAGGTTGGAAGTAGATTGTGCTTCTGGGCCGAGTTCCCTTTCTTGAAGTGGAAAGCATGTGATGATGTGGCTTCGGGCAGGGAGGCAGGTCACCTGAATTGTCGTCCCAGTGATTCAGACTCCTGCTATATGACCCGAACCAAGTGCCTGGCTGTCTCCTCTGTCAAATGGGGCTGAGACACTCTTGCAGCTCTCTTCCAGATTGAATCTAGGTGTATCTGGATTGCTGTTGCTGTTTAGTCCCTCCGTGTCCAACTCTTTGCAACCCCACCAGGCTTCTCTGACCATGAGATTTTCCAGGCAAGAATGCTGGAGTGGGTGGCCATTTCCTTTTCAAGGGGATCTTCCCCACCCAGGGACTGAACTCGAGTCCCTGGCATCGGCAGGTGGATCCTTCACCACTGTGCCACCAGAGGAGCCTGAACGGAGAAAACTCGTGGGAACGCGGTGTGCAAAAGGGCTGTCCTGGGGAAGGCTCCATAAGAGAGGGCTCTGGAACTTTCGCGGCCACGCTCATCGGTGGGCCTGGGGTAGAGACAGCAAGACGCCGAGTTTGAGAAGGCTGAGTGATTTCTAGGGCTCCTTCTCTTACATGCCGAAGGTTACACGATGCTGGGACCTTGCTGAGGGGTCTAGGCCCTGCGCCCTCTGTGACGAGGCTCCCCACTCGGGCCCTTTACGCAAATGTCCAGCCACGACGCTCCTGCATGCGCCCATGGTGGCCAGGACTGCGGTCTTCCACACCTGCCCAGTCCTCCTGTGCTCCCGCGAAACTGCGCCTGACTTGAGGGTCACACCTTCTTTCCCCCTGCCCTTTACCTCCTCGTGGACTACTGGAGATCTCACGATAGAGTAAACATTTTTTCTGAGGGTCGTAAAGAGCTCAGTCTGTGTAAAATCAGCAAGCTTTGTCCTATCGCCAAGAGTGGTCAGCCGAACTTCTCTTCGAAGTAGTAAGACAACAATATGATTGAATTTTCACATGCATGCATGCTCAGTTGCTGAGTCATGTCCAACTCTTCGAGACCCCATGGAATGCAACCTGCCAGCCTTCTCTGACCAGGGAGTTTTCCAGCAAGAATGCTGGTGTGGGGAGCCATTTTCTTCCCGAAGGGCTCTTCCCCACCCAGGGATCGAAGCCGCCTCTCCTGCATTGGCAGGAGGATTCTTTACATTCTTCCATCTGGGAAGCCCGAGTTTTCATATGCTATCCTGTTAAATTCCCAAGAAGTCACCTAATCTTGGCCCCTGTCAGAATCTCCCACATCTCAATTGGAAGGTTGGAGTGGCCAGGATGGATGTAACTTGAACAAAGCCCTCCAAGGGAGTCTAGAGTTCTCTTCCTCCCTCCACGCCTCCACCCAAGCGTGAGGCCTCTCTGCTTCCTTGGTCTGTAAGCTCTAAACATAAAGAAATGAGACATTATTGGTGGTTTTAGCAACTTTCAGGGCTTTAGACTTCCTGTGTGAAATTACGGGAAGAACTGTAAAAAAATACAATTTTGTTCCTGTGATCATCTCCCATTTTAGGTACGTCCTTCCAAAATGTCCCTCTCATAATCCCACAGTCCTCTCCATCACTCAAGACCCTGGACACCCAGTAGAGCCTCCAGCCTGGTCTTCCCTCATCTCCCATCCGTTCTTCACACGCTGCTTAGAGGGATCTTCAGGAAAGTCTGATTAGGACATGTCCCACTGAAAGCCCTCTTGGCTGCCACTGCTCTTGGGATGGATTCTAAAACTCTTAACAGTGTTGCGCACGAGCTTTGGGGTCTGACATGGTCCTAACAATATATCAACCCTCAACTCTGGCCACCTCCTCCTATTCCTTAAGCTCCCATCACACAGGGCTCCTCCTTTTTGCTGTGATCCTTTCTGACTCAGGGCAAATACTGGTCCTTCAGCCTGGAACCATTTTGCCCCACTTCTTCATGTTGCCAATTATAAATCATCATGTAGGTGGATAAGTACGCTGCTTTCTTAGGTTAGGGCGTCTATGGTTCATACTCAGAACACTTTCTGAAATTTATTTTAATGAGTGGTGTTTATGTAAAAGTTAAAATATCTCTTTTTTTTTCCCCCACAGGGGAAGCACATTTTTGACACCATTAATTGAATGACCATCCTTCCTGCACTGCGCAATCCCATTTTTCCATATTTCTTAACTCTGGTATGCAGCTAAGTCTGTATCTACACCCTCTCCTCTTTTCTTGAGGATTTGTGTCTTTTTCTATACCATTACACTTCATCAAGCTTTTTGGACCAATTTAGCAAGTCTCTGAGGACACTCTATTGAATTCTTCATTATAATTGCATTGGATTTTACAGATACATTTTGGGAACTTTTACATATTTATGACTTCCCATCCAGGAAGTTAGCGTATGTTTCTACTTTTGTTAAATGTTTTTTATGGCCTTCAATAAAGTTTTTAATATTCTCCATAAAGATCTTAGACATCTATGTTAGATTTATCATTAGGTCACTCTGATGCTGCAAATAGCGTTTTTAAAAATTCATCCTTTTGTTGATTATGGTTGATGCACAACATTGAGTTCATTTTTCATAAGATAATCTAGTATCTAGCAAGGCTGGTGAAGCCTCTTAACACCTCTAGTTTTGGCCTTTAAATTCCTTTAGTTTTCTATGTAGAAATTAATATTTTGCTTAGGAGTAGTGACAATTTGATTTGTCTTTACCTATCCTTTTAAATTTTACTTACTTTCATACATTATTTTGCTAACTAGCTCTTGCAGAATAATGTTGAATAAAATTGGCACAATAGACTTGTCAGATTTCACTATTAAGTATAATATTGGCTTTATGCTTTCTCATGATTTCCTTTTTCAAGTCAAAAAAATGTATTACAAGTTTCTATCACAAATTAGTATTAGCATCAATAAATTATGGAAGCCTCCTCTGTACCGGAGATTGTTGTTGTCGTTGTTCAGTCTCCCAGTCATATCCGACTGTTTGCAAGCCCATGGACTGCAGCACGCCAGGCCTCCCCATCTCTCTCCATCTCCCAGAGTTTACCCAAGTTTATGTTCATTGCGTCAGTGATGCCGTCCAGCCATCTCATCTTCTGACACCCTCTTCTCCTTCTGCCCCCAATCTTTCCCACACCAGAGACTTTCCCAGTGAGTCATCTGTTCGCATCAGATGACCAAAATACTGGAGCTTCCGCTTCAGCATCAGTCTTTCCAGTGAAAATTCAGGGTTGGTCTCCCTTGAGATTGACTGGCTTGATCTCCTTGCTGTCCAAGGAACTTTCAGGAGTCTTCTCCAGCACCACAGTTCGGAGGCATCAATTCTTTGCTGTTCTGCCTTCTTTATGGTCCAGCTCTTGTAACAGTATGTGACCACTGGGAAGACTGTAGCCTTGACTATGTGGACCTCTGTCATCAGAATAACATCTCTGGTTTTCAGCACACTGTCCAGGTTTCTCACTTCTTTCCTCCCAAGAAGCGATCACCCCGATTTCCTGGCTGCAGTCAGCACCCGCAGTGACTGTGGAGCCAAGGAAATCTGCCACTCCTTCCACCTCTCCTCCTTCTATATTTGGCAGTAATGGGGCCAAATGCCATGATCTTAGTTGTTTTTTTTTTAATATTTAGTCCTAGGCCAGCTCTCTCATTCTCCTCCTTCACCCTCACCAAGAGGCTCTTTAGTTCCTCCTCACTTTCTGCCTTGGAGCCACATAGCTGAGGTTGTTGATGTTTCTCCCGTCTGTCTCGATTCTGGCTTGTAGCTCATCCAGCCCGACAGTTCTCATGATGTGCTCAGCGTACAGATTAAACAAACAGGGTGACAGCAGACAGCCCTGTCATACTCCCTTCTCGATCTTAAACCAATCAGTTGTTCCATACAGGCTTCTCCCTGTTGCTTCTTGATCCACACACAGGTTTCTCGGGAGACAGGTAAGGTGGCCTGGTATTCCCATCTCTCAAAGAGCTTTCCACAGTTTGTCATGATCCACACAGTCAACGGCTTTAGCGTAGTTGATGAAACAAAGATTACCATACGGCATAACACGAGATGGAACAATTTCCCTTTTTTTTCTATATTCTAGACCGGTTTGTATAAGATGAGACAGGTTTGTATTTTTTGAAGAATTGTTAGAACTTTGCCTATAACATCATCCATGGTTGTTTTTTCATTCCTTATTTATTTCTTACTTCTACAAATTTTCTTTCTATTATGTGATATCTGGAAGCACACTTTAATTTTTTCTGTATATTATATATAGTATTCTGAATTTCTACATGCTATGCAAGTTTTTATATTAATGTGATCCACTAGCTGCCTAAAATCAGAGGTCTTGGATTATTCCTTTAAAAAAGTTTTTTGCTTACTATTGTAAAATAAGGTCTCTGTTTTATTATCTGTCCTTGCCGGAAGCTCCAGTACTTTGGCCACCTAATGTGAAGAGCCGATTCACTGGAAAAGATCCTGATGCTGGGAAAGACCAAAGGCAAACGGAGAAGGGGGTGACAGAGGATGAGATGGTTAGAGACCATCACCGACTCAGTGGACACGAATGTGAGCGAATCCCAGGAGACAGTGGAGGACGGAGGAGGCTGGCGTGCTGCAGCCCACGGGGTCACAGAGTCAGACACAGCTTAGCTGCTAAACAGCAAATAATTCTTGTGATGAGCAAAGTGAAAGTGAAGGCGCTCAGTCATGTCCGACTCTTTGCGACCCCACAGACTGTAGCCTGCCAGGCTCCTCCCACCATGGGATTCTCCAGGCAAGAGTACTGGAGCAGGTTGCCATTTCTTCCTCCAGGGGATCTTCCCAACCCAGGGATCGAACCCCGGTCTCCCGCATTCCAGGCAGATGCTTTAACCTCTGAGCCACCAGGGAAGCCCTGATAAGCAAAGCATTGTTGTTTTAACCTGAAACATAATTGAAGTGTATTGTGCACTGTGTTCTCCTTTCAAATGAGCCTCCTTGTTGTCACTTTTATTCTTAGTGCCTTTTCAAAGTGAAGGATATCTCAGCTTCTAGAAATGGAAAAGTCAATAATCTTCAAAAGATAGTTTTCTCATCTATCTCTGTTGCTGCAAACCAGATCAAATCAGATTAAGATTTTTCTTTATTAGGCACTGGTTTTAATGAATTGTGTCCATTTATTTTTTTTTAATCCCTTACTTTAGCCGTTGGTTCCTTCTATAAACGTTATATATCAGTTCAGTTCAGTTCAGTCGCTCAGTCATGTCCGACTCTTTGCAACCCCATGAATCACAGCACACNACCATAGCCTTGACTAGATGGACCTCAGTCGGCAAAGTAATATCTCTGCTTTTGAATATGCTATCTAGATTGGTCATAACTTTTCTCCCAAGGAGTAGCGTCTTTTAATTTCATGGCTGCAGTCACCATCTGCAGTGATTTTGGAGCCCAAAAAAGTAAAGTCTGACACGTCATATATAACCTCCTCTAATTCTTCCCATGATGTCATGACACTTTAAATACATTAAGATGTTCTGTAGGAAGCATTGGGCTTACCAGGTAGCACTAGTGGTAAAAAACCCACATGCCAATGCAGGAGATGTAAGAGACTCAGGTTCAATCCCTGGGTTCGGAAGACGCCCCTGGAGGAGAGCACGCAACCCACTCCAGTATTCTTGCCTGCAGAATCCCATGGGCAGAGGACCCTGGCGGGCTGCAGTCTACAAGGTTGCAAAGAGTCAGAGGTGGCTGAAGCGACCGAGCACACACACGTAAGAAGAATTGGCCCCATGTATTGGTTCTCGCTCTTTATTATCGTGTGAGATGGAGACTGCAAGCTGACCGCCTAGACCCATTCCTTCCTCCTTCCTGGACTGGAGGACATTTCCTGATTTCCTTTACAGCTGTCTTGTGTGACTAGGTTCTCGCCAGTGGAATGTGAGCATAATCGTGTGCACCCTGCCAGGGCGGGCTCCTTAGCCCCCTCATGCTCCTGCATGAGCTTTCCTTTCCAGTTGACTGCGGAGGGAACCATGACGAAACTGCGTGGGAAACGGCAGACTCACCATCACACTCGGGTCCTTGAGATCCTATCCCCCTGCCACCACCGCCCTGCACTCCCTCAGTGAGAGAAGATCACGTTTTTTTATTCAAGCCACTGGATTTCAGGGGCTTATGTTACCATATTTCCTAATCAATTACCTGAAATCATCACCTGAAGGTAAGTGCCATAGCAAACACCTAAAACGTACGGAATTAGTTTAGTGTTCAGAACAAAGGAAGGAAGGAACATGCGTCAGCGCTCAGGTTATCCACGGGGGAAAATAACTCAATAAAATGATCACCTCTCATCACTCAGAAGGCAGACCGGGAGCTGCTAAGTCTGTAGCTCTAGGGGAAGCAATCAGAAGAAGCAAGAATATTAGAGTACATTGGCTGCTATTGATTGCTTTTAGCAAAATATTACAAGAAGGAGATGATCTCAGGCAAAAATGGTCTAGTTTGCCAGCTGAAGTGAAACTAAATAAAAAGACTCTTAGAATTCAGAGCTTCTTAGGGCTGGGAAAACTGGTGTTTTCTGTACATCAGATTCTAGAAGATAAGATTTGTAGGTCATAAGAAAGGAGGGAGAGCCAGCCCAGTGGCAAAGATAATATCAAGCACGTTGCCTTGCCACCTAAGATGATAATTTCAGACGTCAATGTGGATTCCATGAGGGCAAAGTAGATGGGCTGAGAGGAAAAAAAAAAAAAAAAGACTGTAGAACCAACCTAGAAAAGAATTTGGAGCTTATTTACTTCTACACAAAACCAACTGTAACCAAGTAAGCCAGAAGCCTCTCATGTTTTTAGGCAAACTGTACTGCCTGGAACCCACAAGCTTTTGTCTATAAAATTGCTCTCAAACAGGAGCAGAAAGTGGAATTTGAGAAGTATGTAACTCCTTATAACATACTCCCCAATATCCACCCCATACATAAACATGGGAATAATGGATAAGAATTTTCTTGTCCTCCAGCCACCAAGAACAATGGACAAGAAAGCCCCCTGAAAGGACAGACCCAAAATCTACCAAGACATTTTCTTCAAAGGGTTGAGGTTCCTTACAATTTCCCCCCAAATAAGATTCCATCATTGCTGTGGACTAGGAACTTCTCTGAGAGTTTTTACCATGCTCATCCTGTCCGCTTTGTATATTAGCTGACCAGAGAGAAGGCAGGCAATTTGTCTTTTGGTTGAGAGCATGGTGGACCCTGAGAAATTAGATCTGGGTCTGAAGCACTGTTCTGAGCCTCGCCTGGAGATCCTAGACTTTGAAACAGACACAATCATCAGATGAAATGTGGGGTTTTCTCTCCTAAAGATTATGCGTGTTTTGTGTAAGGGGGGGTGGTGACCAAAGGGCCTAATTGTGATAACAGCTTGCTAGATGTCTACCAAAATCTCTTCTCCCCTTCCTTCTGGGCACGCAGCTGGACTTCACTTCTCAGCACCCCCAGCAGAGACATGACGAAGTTCTCTTCAATCGAATATGATTAAAGTGATCCATGTCACTCCCAAGCATGGCCCATAGAAGCCTCTGCCACTTGTCCCTCTGTGCCTTTTCTCCCTGCTGACCAGCTGATGCGGGAAGGTTTTGGATGACTCCCAAATGTCATGTGTTGAAGCTGGCAGGGTTCTTCAGTAGCCTCCGTGTGGCACAGAGAGGCCACCAACTCAAATGCTATTATAGTGACTCTGTGCTTTTCAAGCCACTGAAATTTGGATTTTATTTTAACTGTAGCTTAGCATTCTCTAACCTATCAGGCTAAACAGTAGCAATGCTCATTTGCGCACA
Source organism: Neotragus pygmaeus (assembly GCA_006410875.1). Lineage (NCBI taxonomy): Eukaryota > Metazoa > Chordata > Mammalia > Artiodactyla > Bovidae > Neotragus > Neotragus pygmaeus. The sequence goes on along the minus strand of SJYV01046737.1, from coordinate 886,208 downwards.
GCTGCTCACCTTTTCCAGGAAAGGCTATAGGTGATCCGTGGGGCCCAAGACCTCTGCACTGTCCGCGATCGCCATCCCACTCCTTCAGGACGAGGTGAGGCTGTGTGGCCGCTTCACGCTTCCTGTGATTCCCTCGGCTGAGTCCACGTGCCTCCCCTTCTCCCCTTCCCACCCTCCTTTCTTCTTAGGCCCTGCGCTGCTCCCATTCAACCGTCTGCCCGCTCCCACAGTCACCGACTTTAAACCCAAGACCGTTGACATAAAATCGGTCCTAGTCCAGTTCAGTGCAGTCGCTCAGTCGTGTCCAACTCTCTGCAGCCCCATGAATCGCAGCACGCCAGGCCTCCCTGTCCATCACCAACTCCCAGAGTTCACCCAGACTCACGTCCATCGAGTCCGTGATGCCATCCAGCCATCTCATCCTCGGTCGTCCCCTTCTCCTCCTGCCCCCAATCCCTCCCAGCATCAGAGTCTTTTCCAGTGAGTCAGCTCTTCGCATGAGGTGGCCAAAGTACTGGAGTTTCAGCTTTAGCATCANCATAAAATCGGTCCTAGTCCAGTTCAGTGCAGTCGCTCAGTCGTGTCCAACTCTCTGCAGCCCCATGAATCGCAGCACGCCAGGCCTCCCTGTCCATCACCAACTCCCAGAGTTCACCCAGACTCACGTCCATCGAGTCCGTGATGCCATCCAGCCATCTCATCCTCGGTCGTCCCCTTCTCCTCCTGCCCCCAGTCCCTCCCAGCATCAGAGTCTTTTCCAGTGAGTCAGCTCTTCACATGAGGTGGCCAAAGTACTGGAGCTTCAGCTTTAGCATCGGTCCTAGTGGTGCCCAGCAATTTTATTACCTTTCCACAGTTCATTCACTCATCCAGTCTCCTCCAGAACTGGTTCATATTTTCTTCTCTCCTCACAGATCTCTAGCTCCTCCACCCTCCTCCTCACTCTGAGCTGAGGAGTTGGAATTCTATTTCAGTAAGAAAGCAGAAGCAGTCAGGGGAGAGTTTCCACGCGCTCCCACCAGGCCTCTGCTGCCTACCTGCATCTGTTCTCATGTCATTTGTCTTCCCTCCTGGGTGAATTGTCTGTGCTCCTTTCTGAAGCCAAAACTTCCATATGCGCACTGGGCATCCTTTCCTCTTCTCTACTCACAGTTCTTACTCCAAACAACTCTCTCCTTTCTCTCCTGCATCCTCAAATTTCCCCTACGCTCGATCTTTCCCATCAACACACAAAATATGCTGTAACAGATCTCATTCTAAAAGACAAAAACCTTGACATCATACCCTCTTTCAACTCCCATCTCATTTCTCTGCTAGTTTTTATATATCCCTGAAAAAAATTTGTCTATATTCACTCTTTCTCTAATTTCATTCTCTCTTGAATGCACTCCAAACAGGCTTTCTCCACCACCATTTCACTGAAGCAGCTGATATCATGATCACTGATGACCTTCATGTTGCCAAACCCAATGGTCAACTAATAATCTCTGTGTTATTCAACCTGCTGCAGCATTTAATACAGTCTATCATTCCTTTATGAAATGCTTGATTCTCTTGATATCCAGGGACCTGCCCTCTCAGTTCTTTGCCCTCCTGACTGGATGTTTCTCCATTTCCCCAGCCTCTGATGTTGGGGTGCCTTGGGCTCCATGTCTTATGTTCATTCTTTGCTCACTCAGAGAATGAGATGGCTGGATGGCACCATCGACTCGATGGACATGAGCTTGAGCAAGCTCTGGGAGACGGTGAAAGACAGGGAAGCCTGGTGTGCTGCAGTCCATGGGGTCGCAGAGTCGGACACGACTGAGTGGCTGAACTGAACTGAACTGATGTACACTCATTCTCTAGATGATCTTGTCAAGTTTTGTAGATTTTGACACCATGTCTATGCAGATGGGTTTCTTGTTCTAAGCTAGATGTCTGCCTTTAACCCCAGGGCATATCCAACTGCCTTCCTGACATCTCCACTTGAGTGCCGAAATTAACTCTCCCCCACATCAAACTTGATTATTCTTGCATGCGTGCTTGATCAATTCAGTCGTGTTCAACTCTTTGTGACCTTACGGACTGTAGCCTTCCAGGATCTTCTGTCCATTGAGTTTTCCAGGCAGGAATACTGGAGTGGATTGCCCTGCCTTCCTCCAGGGGATCTTCCTGACCCAGGGATCGACCCCACACCTCCTATGTCTCCCTCATTGCAGGCACTCTCTTTACCGCTGAACCACCGAGGAAGCCCAAGTGGGTAAGTAAACATCAGTCACCCAGTCATGCTCGACTCTTTGCGACCCCATGGACTGTAACCTGTCAGGCTCCTCTGTCCATGAGATTTTCCAGGCAAGAATACTGGAGTAGGTTGCCATTTCTTTCTCCAGGGGGTCTTCCCGACCCAGGGATCAAACCAGGTTTCCTGCACTGCAGGCAGATTCTTTACCAACTGAGCTACAAGGGAAGTCCCCCAAGATTATCCTTAATCCTGCTCAATGTAGTAGCTCCATTTTTGAGTTGCTTAAGCCAAAGCCTCCATCCTCTTTCCCTAACGCTCCACAATCAATGCATCAGCATGTCCTCTTTCCTCTACTTCAGACCATATCCCAAATCTGACCACTTTGTACCACCTCCATGCCATCATCTCTCACTGGATTACTACGAGTGTGTCCTGGGCTCAAGACTGTTTATTTCTGGGGCTTCCTTGGTGGTCCAGTGGCTAAGGCTCTGCACTCCCAATACAGGGGGCCCAGGTCTGACTCCTGGTCAGGGAACTAGATCTCACATGGTACAACTAAGTGTTTGCATGCCACAACTGAAGACCCTGCATGCCGTAACGAAAGACCTGGCACAACCTAAACAAATTTAAAAATAAATTTTAAAAACCTGCTTATTTCCTCCCAATATCTAGATTCCCTCCTTCTACACTGATACAGAATTTAGGGTTTTTTTTTTAACACTTTTTGCAGCTTGGTGTAGCCAAGAGGATATAAGCGGAAACGTCTGTGTAGCCAAGAGGATATAAGCAGAAATATCTATGGAACTTCTAGGAAGCTTCCTTAAGAGATAGCTCTAAGGTACCTTTTAGGGCTTTCTCTTTATCTTTTTCTCATCCTGCTTCCTGCTAAACAGTTGACTCTTTAACCCACAGATAGGCAGCCTTAAGTTTGCTCTTTTCTATCTGCATTCGGGCCCTAGATAAGTCCTCAGAGCAAGGACTTGAAAGGTTTTTGATTCCCTGAGGACTTGGCAAACAAAGCTTCCACTGACCTCTAGATTCAGACTCTGAACTTATGAATGAGAGAGAAACCACCTTTCACTTAGTGTGAGTTGTGACTCTTTGTGACCCCACGGACGGTAACCTGCTAGGCTCCTCTGTCCATGGAACTCTCCAGGCAAGGACACTGGAGTGGGTACCCATTCCCTTCTCCAGGGGATCTTCCCAATCGAAGGACTGAATCTGGGTCCCCATCTGAGCCACCAGGGGATCCCCACCCTTTACTTAAAGCCTCTCTCATTTGGAGGCTGCCCTCATAGCTCAGCTGGTAAAGAACCTGCCTTCAGTGCAGGAGACCCTGGCTCAGTTTCTGATCGGGGAGATCTGCTGGAGAAGGGATAGGCTACCCACTCCAGTGTTCTTGGGCTTCCCTTGTGGCTCAGCTGGTAAAGAAACTGCCTGCAATGCAGGAGACCTGGGTTCGATCCCTGGGTTGGGAAGATCCCCTGGAGAAGGGCAAGGCTACCCACTCCAGTATTCTGGCCTGGAGAATCCCTTGGACTATACAGTCCATGGTGTTGCAAAGAGTCAGACACGATTGAGCACCTTTCACTTTCTCTTATTTGGAGAACACTGTCACTGCTGAACTTCTTTCAAGACAGTAGGCCTTCTCATTTTTCTCCTGATCCCACTCTCATTCCTTTTTTAAAAAATAAACTATTCTTCCCATGGCATCAGCCAGAAATGATTCCAGCTTGGCTCAAGTTACTCCTGCGGTCAAAGCCTCCCAGGGGCTTCCCGGGTGGCTCCTATCACGGGCTCATCCAGGCCCTCCCCAGACCTGTCTGGGCTCCCATGTCCTCCCTCCCTGCTCCTCCTCTGCTGCCGTATCACCCTCTCTTCTCCCCGCTGGTCCTCTTCAGATGCAGCGGCCAGTCTCCGGCTCACAGGCACGCCGCAGCCACAGGGCTGTGCACTCTGCCCCATCCTGTGTTAATTCCCGTGATTCACTCTTTTGCAATTTCCTCAAGACGGTACTCCGATGTCACCTTATTTATCAAGCAAGCCTTTTCTGATACCTAATCTAAACCACCATCGCCACTACCACCAGGACATTTCTCATAAAAATCGAGGTCAAGGCTGCGCCCAATTTTCACAGGGCCGTAATGGATCTGAGCTAGGAATAGCATCCCAGTGGGTCTTCAGAGACCTTTAGTTATTCTTTCCATACAATTTCTGTTTGTGCTTTGTCCCCATGCCTTGACATGAACAAAGGATGTTATGTTTATTTTATGTAAATGACTATGCAAATTTAGCTTCAAGCACCACCACCAGCCGCCCCATCCCATCCCCAGCCCAAGTTGGGTGGTCTCCTTCTAAGTAAAACTCTGAAGTTGCTCCTGGGTAGAAATTAGGAGGCATAAGCATCTATGCCCTGCCACCAATTCCCTGTTGTCTTGTATCCTCCTAATTCACGATTTTGACTGGCTGTCCAAGACATGATGGCTTAGAGTATTTAGTTCTCCCAAATTTATAAGGGAAAACTTAAAGATTAAGAAGCTTCTTGACACTCAAAGGATTGNTATGCCCTGCCACCAATTCCCTGTTGTCTTGTATCCTCCTAATTCACGATTTTGACTGGCTGTCCAAGACATGATGGCTTAGAGTATTTAGTTCTCCCAAATTTATAAGGGAAAACTTAAAGATTAAGAAGCTTCTTGACACTCAAAGGATTGACTCTTCAATAGAGGAACTCAAGAGACAGTCAATGCATGTGACTTTCAATACCTGATGCTCTTAAGGCTGAGTTCTGTCACCAGATCATTTTACGAGGCCATATGGCTCATTCCTGCAGAGTTGTTTGATTTGGTTCAGAGCCCAATTCTGTTTTCCTTTTAAATGTCAAAACAGACCAACCAGGTTTTGAACATGTGCAGAGCTTGTTGCAAACAGATTAATCTTTCCTAGTAAGAGATTTAGCTTTGTGTGAAAGAACTATTTCAAATGACTAAAAGGTGAGTTGCATTAGTGAGCTGGTGAAAGCTATACTTAGAAGTGACTAAAGACAATTGCTAGTTCAAGTGAAGTTCAAATTCCTTAAAACGAGTAACGTAAGAAGTTTAGGTAGAGCTTGGGAGTGTTCTCTGTTACATACTTATATCAAGTTTGTATTAAAGAAAAGTGTTGATGTTTCCATGTTAATTTTACCATGTCTTTATAAACATTTCCAAAATTCTTGGAAAATGGTAATCAAAACTGAATGAATGAAGCTCTTGGATTTTTCTTTAACAGTTTGTTCAGGATTAGGAATGTTAAAATAATTTCATTCATTCATCCAAAATTAGGCAACAAACATTCATCAAGCCATGCCAGTAGCTGTTCTGGGCACTAAATCCAGACCAGTGGACAAAAGAGCCAAGTCCGAAGTCTCAAGGAGATTATAACCTCACAGAGCAGAGAGTCAGGGGAGAGGCAGTAAGCAAGCGCCGGCACCAGACGTTGGGTTACAAAGCCAAGTGCCCACGAAGCAGGCCGGGCGGGGCTTCCTCCACACTTACATCACCAGCATCTGAAGGGGCTGAAGAGGAGGAACGGATTCGTGACTTGCTTTGATACCCTCCTATCAGACAAAGCATTTGCCATGCAGCCATGCAACTCGGGCTCCGAACCAGGCTTTGGTTCACCCTCCCACAGACGGAGGCCTCGCGTGTGTTGGCTGCAGCTGGTTCCCACGCGGAAAAGCCTGAAGAAACCAAGCCCTTTATATGGACTCTGAATGCAATCCCTTCCCACACACACCCCGCCCCGGCCCCCTATTCCAAGGGCTAGAGGGAGACTCATCTCCTCTAAAAAGTGCAGATTCTTGTAAAGTTGAGAACTTCCCAGTTCCTCTAAAGCAAATTAGACCTTCCCTCAGAACAAAGACGGTCTGGATGGGAAAGGCGTCCCTAATTCGAGTGTTTCCTAAGGAGCTTTCTTTGTTCCCCTCAGTGTCCCTCTTGGGGAGGCCATGCTCACCCAGGCTCCCTGTTCTTTGCCCGGGGTGCCTTCACCATCTGGTCATGAACAGCAGTTGCTAATTGCTTCATCCAACAAGGTCAGCGCTTCCTGTTTCCAGAGCCTGTGCTGTGCTGGCAGTTTGGATGGTCTTTCTCTCTCTTCAGTTCCAGGAAGATGGCATCTTTGCTTGTAGACGTTGCTTACCCCGAGGCGAAACAGAAATCTGCAGACATGCCCACATGCTGAACCCAATATCTGAGTTAAAAATCATAAAATACGGTTTTGCCCTTAGCCTTGTCAGGAACCTCTAACACCTTTCCAAACCACTGTCTCTGAGATATCAGAGGATAAGGTTGCCTCCCCATCACATCAACCTAGGAAGCGTGGGAGAGCTGAAGCTAGTGGGGGGCCAAAGGGCGAGAGAAAGAAGAAAGGGGGTGACCTGATTCATGACAAATTAATCTCAGAGGCAAAACTAGACTTCCTGAGGTCAGCAAAGTTGCTGGGGTGCGTTGCAGCTGTGGGCTGGGGGCCCTTTTCCTTCTTCTGTTAAATAATGTCACTGATTATATTTCTTGACTGTGTTGGTATAAAGAAGACTATAATCCAAGCATCATGAGTGTAGATTCATGAGGATTCTAGGCAGATTTGGTTCTTCTTATTAAAAACAAAATTAAAACAATCTTGTGGGCCCCTACAAATATTGGGGGTTCTAGACACTGCTTCCAGTGCCTAGTGGAGAATTCAGCCTAAGTTGGTGCCTTAGATCCTTTGCTGTTTCTTCCAGACCAATATCCTAAGCATCTAGCACCTTCCTCTGTCCACTTCCTGTCCTGCACTCATAGGGCATCTTGGCCAGTCGTGGAGTGGGGGAAGATGTCCTAAACCAAGCAACTTCCTGTGTCCACTTCCTGCTACCCCATAAGACCTGGCCTCAGCTGAAGACCTGGCCTTCACTTCTCCACTGAAACTGCTCCTCTTGAGGTCATTAGGGGCCTCTAGGTTGTTAGAACTCACACATGATGGTCAATTCTTATATTAATACTTTAGATCTAAGAAATTTGACACCATTCTCCATTTAATTAGCTTTTATTGAGTGCTCACATGTTTCAGGTTGTGTTGCAGATTTTGGAGGCATACTTCTCAAATAAACAGAAAAGACTCCAGCTTTCATACGGCCTTCTGTGTAACTGGGAATCCAGATAAATAAATAGCAAGTAAAATTCGTCTGGGGATGCTCTAGAATACAAAGGCCCCTAAGTAGAGCTTGAGAAGTCAGGAATTGCTTCCTGAAGCAGAGAAAACCTTACCTAAGTCCAGGAAGGTGAATAAAATGTCACGGGAGAAGCATGTTAATAAAGTGATTTGGGAGAAGCGTGTTCTAGGTGGAAAGAGTAAATTCACACACAGCTGGTGATAAGAGGGCCAACTGCACACCCGAGGAACAGAAAGTGATCCCACAGAGCAGGAGTCTAGGTGGCGTCAGTGGTAAGGAATCCGCTTGCCCATACAGGAGACACAGGTTTGATCTCGGTTAGGGAAGATCCCCTGGAGGAGGGAATGGCAACCCTCTCCAGGATTCTTGCCTGGAGAATCCCATGGACAAAAGAGCCTGGTGGGCTACAGTCCATGGGGTCACAAAGGGTCAGACATGACTGAGCACTCGGGGACTTTGCTCTGGGAGGTGCCATGAGCATGTTGGCATCATGGGGAGATGACTCTGGTGTCAGTGAGGAGAATGAATTAGAGTGCGGTGGTCTGGGGGTCAGAAAGCCAACAGGAGGCTGTGGATGGGATCTGGACAAAAAACGTAGTTTCTGAACCACGGAAAAAGCAGAGGAAAGAGAACTGGATGGATCGAAATGACTCCATCCACAGGACTGGGTGACAGACTGGATTCAGATGCAGGTGGAGAAGGATGGTATCCATCTGGGTTCTTAGTGGTAGAAACTGAATCCTCTTTTCTGGTTAAGTAGAGTGAGTTTTGTTAACATGATATTAGGTTGCAACACACTCTTTGGGAGGGCTGGAAAACCCAGGTTAGAAGGCCCGCTGCCAGGAGCAGAGCCGTCCAGTCACAGCACAGGGCTGCGAGCACAAAATCACAGCTACTTCTGGCTTCGTCCTGTAGACTGCGCATGCGTGCTAAGTCACCTCGGTCATGTCTGACCCTTTGCAACCCCATGGACTATAGCCCACCAGGCTTCTCTGTCCATGGGATTCCCTAGGTGAGAATACTGGAGTGGGTTGCCTTGGCCTCCTCCCAGGGATCTTTTCAACCCAGGGATTGAACCCACATCTCTTCTGTCTTCTGCATTGAGCCAGGCTCTGTACTACCAGCACCACCCGGACCCAGACTCCAGAAACTTTACCCCGGAGGAGCCAGATGCCTCCACACCTAGGATCGCCCCAGAAGGCTACTCCCCTCTCCCAATGGCAAACCCAGACCTGCACCCAAGCCACATCCATCAACAGAGGAACCGGCCAAGGAGATGTGGTGAACGGACAGACAGTGGACTGTGACTCAGCCTCTAAACGGGAGTGAAATTTTGCCATGTGCAGCAAGGTGGATGGACCTAGACAGTACTATGCTCAGTGAAACAAGCAAGATCGAGATAAATACTGTTACACATCACTTATCTGTGGAATCTAAAAAAACAAGTAATGCTCATGGCAAAGCCAAAACAGACCCACAGATGCAAGGAAACAACCTCATGCTCACCAGTGAGGAGGGGAGAGGGGGAGGGGCAAGATCGTGATAAGGGATGAAGAGATACAAACTGCTTTGCATAACATGGCAACGAGGATATGTTGTGTGGCACAGGGAATTAAAGTCAGTATCTTATGATGACTTTTAGTGGGGTATAATCTGAATCACATTGGAAGGACTGATGCTGAAGCTGAAGCTCCAATACTTTGGCCACCTGATGGGAAGAGTCAACTCATGGGAAAAGACTCTGATGCTGGGAAAGATTGAAGGCAAAAGAACAGGGGGTCAGCAGATGAGACATTTAAATGGCATCACCAACTCACTGGACATGAATTTGAGCAAGCTCTGGGAGATAGCGGAGGACAGGGGAGCCTGACATGATGCAGTCCATTGGGTCACAAAGAATCAGACACAACTTTAGCAACTGGACAACAACACAGTTGAAACTAATATTCTATTGTAAGTCAACTGAACTTTCAATTTAAAAAAAATAGAACTCAGGCCTGGCTGACTCTAGAGAGTTTTCTCATTTCATAGACCACAATCTTCTCATCACTGAGACTGCTCTAGCTGGGACTGTATGTCTGGGAGATTAACATTTCTCAGGATAATTAAACATCGTCCTTCACAGGAACTGAAAAGAAGAATCCACTCAACCCAAACAAGCGAAGTTAGCAGGAAATCCAACCTTGAGACAGTAATTTTAGGGAACGAGAAGGCATGAGTCATGATCCAAAACAGAAAGACTAAAGTGTGGGATTCTGCTTATGCCAAAATAGATGCAGGGACTCAGTTTCAACTGCAGCACGTGGGAGGGAGAAGTTCTGCTGGAAGTTGGGCTGTCTGGAGAGAAATGGACATCCTAGACACATTGAAATGATTGTTTCCTAATGCTTCCTCCTTGGAATAAAAGCTATGACAAACCTCAGTTCAGTTCAGTTCAGTCACTCAGTCATGTCCAACTCTCTGCGACCCCATGAATTGCAGCACACCAGGCCTNGAAAACAGTCTCAGGAGACTCAATAGTAATGTGGGCATTAAACACAGTCAAGGACCTTTAGTTCTCAAGGGCTATAGGTACAATTCTGAGCCACATCCTATGAGCTGTCTTATGGATACCAAAACACCAGGTGGAGAAGGCAACTGCATGATGATCAGACTCCACCCAGGAGCTCCCACAGTTCCCAGTTGACTGCAAAGAAATGGGAACAAGCGCACCCCAGAACTGAAGATTAACTGTGCCTAAAACAACCAAGATGATGCTAGTCAGACCACTGATGACCAACTGAAGATGACTGTTAGAGCTGACTGTGCTGTTTCTGCATGTAACCCCCCCGCCCCCCGCCATTACTCTGTTCATAAACGCCCTCGCCCCCTGCTTGTCAGTGGGAGGGGGGGGAGCGGGAATCAGCCTTTGAACAACGTCTGCCAGCCTCCCCACCTCAGGTGCCGGCACCTGAAATAAAGCAAACTTTCCTTTCCACCAACCTGGCCGGTTTACTGGCATCTAAGTGGCAAGCAGCCAGACCTCCTATGCATACCTTTCAATAGCACTCCTGCCTTCAGNGTCAGCCTTTGAACAATGTCTGCCAGCCTCCCCACCTCGGTTGCCGGCACCTGAAATAAAGCAAACTTTCCTTTCCACCAACCTGGCCGGTTTACTGGCATCTAAGTGGCAAGCAGCCAGACCTCCTATGCATACCTTTCAATAGCACTCCTGCCTTCAGTCTTTCCCAGCATCAGGGTCTTTCCCAACGAGTCCGCTCTTCACAACATGTGCCCAAAGTCCTGGAGGTTCAGTTTCAGCATCAGTCCTTCCAATGAATATTCAGGACCGATCTCCTTTAGGATGGACTGGTTGGATCTCCTTGCAGTCCAAGGGACTCTCAAGAGTCTTCTCCAACACCACAATTCAAAACCATCAATTCTTCCGGGCTTGGCTTTCTTGTCAGTCCCCAAATATCTACAGTCATTATTTGGGCTAATATTTTCCACAGGCAGCTTGTACATCAGGAACTGAGCTTTGAACTTTACATTATTTCATTTAATTTCTATAAAAATCCAAAGAGGAAAGTACATTATCCTAATTTTACCAAAAAAAGGGAATTATAGATTTACAAAGGTTAAAATCTTGTANCACAGGCAGCTTGTACATCAGGAACTGAGCTTTGAACTTTACATTATTTCATTTAATTTCTATAAAAATCCAAAGAGGAAAGTACATTATCCTAATTTTACCAAAAAAAGGGAATTATAGATTTACAAAGGTTAAAATCTTGTACAATATAACTCAGCTACTATGTGGGAAATTGAGATTTAAATCTATGAATAATTAATATGTTGCAATTTGAAAGATTAGTCACCAGCCCAGTGCCCTTTTCACATGAACCCAAGCCTTTAAGCTCCAAAGTGGCTGAAATCAAGCTGCACAAAATTGACTCAATGTATTACTGAGTTCTGGACATGAAGATGAAAGGTCCTTCTAAAAGTGACATCTTAATAAACTGTTCTAAGAATCAGTGTCTCTAGGGGGCACAAGAAGACCTCATTCTTAATCACTGTGATTTACAGATAACTTGCCTCACTGTCAAACTGTGAAAGCCATGACAAGGAATCAAACCAACAGACTCAAAAGAGCATATCTTTCCAAGAGCAAAGCCAGAATTCACTCTCACAGTATGGACTGGTAATTAACCTGCACCACCTTGCCACCCTGGGCTGAAAAGCAAAGTCGTGAAAGTGCTAGTCACTCAGTCGTGTCTGACTCTTTGTGGCCCCACGGACTGCAGCCCACCAGACTCCTCTGTCCATGGGATCCTCCAGGCAAGACTACTGGAGTGGGTTGCCATTCCCTTCTCCAGGGGATCTTTCTGACCCAGGGGTTGAACCTGGGCCTCCTGCGTTGCCTGCAGATTCTTTACCACATGAGCCACTGGAGAAGCCCTCACTCTGGACTGAGCTGAGGATCAAAGGTGACTGCATTTGCTTGGAACCAAGAAATGGACTTTATCCACCACCATGATTTCCTTAGGCCATCTTACACCATCTGACACAGATACCAAAACTTGTTTCCAGCCAGATGGTGGAAAACTGAAATGAACTTTTGAAGAGGTGGAGGGCCAGTGTACATCACGGCTGTGTCTTCATAACTAAGATCCTCAGTTCAGCCTGACCTAATGGTAGTGACGTTGTGTTTCACATTTGGCAATTAACCTTCCTGGGCCTGTCTGCCCTTCTTGGCACAACAGTAGTCCTGAGACCTTTCACTCAAGGGCTTCTGATGGCTTTTTTTGGATCATAGGGCAGATGACCCCCATTAAAATCGGAGGTCTCTGCTTACTTTAAAAACGACAGTGAAATCCATCTTCAGCCTTGTGTGGAGACTTCCCTGGGGGCGCAGTGGATAAGAATCCACCTGCCAATGCAGGGGACAGGGGTTCAACCCATGGGCCAGGAAGATCCTGCATGCCGAGGGCAACTCAGCCCCTGTGCCACAACTACTGAGCCCGTGCCCTAGAGCCCATGAGTTGCAACTACTGAGGCCCACACACCTGGAGCCTGAGCCCTGCGACGAGAAGTCACTGCAAGGAGCCCGTGCACCCTAACAGAGGGCAGGCCCCCACTTACTGCAACTAGAGAGGCTTGCACACAGCAACAAAGCCGCAGGGCAGTCAAACATAAAAAAAAAATAAATAGAACTTTTTACAAAGATGCCTATGGGACCTGAGGGATGTTTGTTCTCAAGAAAGCAGTGTGTTGCCACCCACAGCGAGTGACAAGATGGTGTACTCATCTACCCACCAGGAGGGCAAACTCATCTGCCTTTCAACCCAGTGAAAGGCAGCAAAGTTCTTCATCCTTAATAATCACAGTCATATACTCACGGGGGGATCAGATTTGCCTCCCATAGAGCAGCGGAGGGATCCTCAAGTTACTCCTGGTGGTTTATCTTACAAGGCAGAAGTTGGAATTCAGCAAAGGCTTTCTAACATTGACTCTGTTCCACTAATCAACAGGCTAAGATTTCTGCATGTCAGATTTGATGCTGATATTCTAAATTATTCAAACATGACCCCAAAATAATGCTGTGCAGTCCCACAGATCCTGCTCTGGTGATTCTCAGACAGAGATGAAGTAGCTCTTGTCTTAGGCTTCCTGGGGGTCCAGGGTCTTCAGTGAGTGGACTGCCTTCTAACACCCTGTAATCTGTCTGCTTCAAGGCCCTGTTAAAAAGCACCAGGGATCTGTATTTAAGAAGAAATAGTCCAAGGGACTTTCTAACCACCTCATTCTCTACAGCAAACAGTTTCAGCCCAGACTCTTCTATCACAATCTAGATTTACATTCCTTACCTTGAGGAGAAAAACAGCTTGAACAATATGAGATATTTAGAGATGCCATTAACCTGTCCTTGGCCACTAGGAAGGCTAATCAAGATCTTGCACTATGATCCCAATTACAAGAGTCAAAATCTTCGGATGGAACCTTCAAGCATGTAAGAAGAGAGCCATGGAACTCCGGAGTGGGGTTTTTTAATTATTCAATTTCTTTTTTATATAATTTATTTATTTTCAATTGGAGGCTAATTGCTTTACAATGTTCTGTTGGTTTCTGCCATACATTGGCATGAATCAGCCATAGGTATACACACCCCCTCCCTCCGGAACCTCCCTCCCACCTCCCACCCCCTGGGTTGGGAGGATCCCCTGGAGAAGCG
>SJYV01046737.1:832205-872516 GCA_006410875.1 Neotragus pygmaeus | reverse complement strand
TACATTGGCATGAATCAGCCATAGGTATACACACCCCCTCCCTCCGGAACCTCCCTCCCACCTCCCACCCCCTGGGTTGGGAGGATCCCCTGGAGAAGCGAATGGCATCCTCTAGGTTGTCACAGAGCACCAGGCTGAGCTCCTTGAGCTCAACACAGTAGCAATTTAAGAAGGAAAAAGGGAGGGGGGATCCAGAGTGTTTTGTATCCCACATCCCTTCCTCCTTTCTAGATCGCTGGTCAATAGCTTGATTGCGTTCAGGGATTGAGTGTCATAGTGCCAGTCGCTGAGTGGTGCCTGACTCTAAGGGACCCTAAAAGCTATAGCCCGCCAGGCTCCTCTGTCCGTGGGAGTCTCCAGCACGAACACTGGAGTGGGTTGTCATTCCCTTCTCCAGGGGTTCTTCCCAACCCAGGGATCAAACCCAGGTCTCCTGCACTGTGGGCAGATTCTTTATTGTCTGAGCTACAGGGAAGATCTGTACTGAGCAATACAGTAGTAATTTAAAAAGGGAGGGGGATATCCAGAGTGTTTTGTATCCCCACATTCCTTTTTCCTTTTTAATAACTGATTAATAACTGGATCCCATTCATGGATTTTCCATATCCCAAAAAACAAACAAAAGAAAACAAGCATTCCTTCACATATATATGAAATCTTCTCTTAAGAACTATGGGTCTTAAATAGGAAGGCTGTAAAGTAGCAGATGACCCCGCAAGATAGTATTTGTCAGAAATAGGGCTGCTGCTCAGTTAGCTACTATTCAAGCTGTATTCCTCGGTTTACTGTTTTCTCTAAATGCTATCCTGGTATCTTGCTAAATCATCAAAAATGCTTAGGCAACATCAACTTCATTCTGAGTTATGATTTAGTGTGAGGTCCTTGGTCAAAGAGAGATTTTTTTTTTCCCCGCAAATTTTATAGACATAAAACTGTGCTGACATTTTTGGTGTCTTTCATCTAAGAAGCCATGTTGTAAATTCCTCTTAGGATGTAAGGACACAACAACTTGTAATACCCACAAATTAGTTTATAATAAAACATCGCTGTGTTTCTCTTGTTTTTAGAAAGATGGAAAGGGGATGCGATCATCCGCCACTCTCCTCTTTCTAAAGCAGGTATTTTCCCATGCTCCTGAAGGACCCCAGCTGTTTCTTTTCTTTTTCTTTAACTGTCTTGTGTGTATTTACATAGAAGCATGTTCCTATAATATATGTGTATGTGTTTTATTGTCACTATAAATCCTATCTATAAAAGGATCCTATACGCCAATATATGATAAATGAATACACACCTCAATGTCATAGATCTGTGGTGCGTGTGTGCACGTGTGCTCAGCTGTGTCCGACTCTTTGCAACCCTACGGACAGGAGACCGCCAGGCTCCTCTGTCCATGGAATTTTTTCAGCTAAAATACTGGAGTGGGTTGCCGTTTCCAACTCCAGGGGATCTTTCTGACCCAGGGATCGAATCTGTCTTTAGCCTCTTCTGCACCTCCTGCACTGGCAGGTGGATGCTTTACCACTAGGGCAGCCTGCACGTGATACATAAATGCATACACATACCTAGATGCAATGGAGGGCCCACCAGAAGCATTCCAGAAGCAGACTGCAGAGCCCAGCTCTGCTGTCATATCAGGTGGGCTTGAGGAGGGGGTGAAGATGTTCTGTGTCCTGGCCTCCTCGGCCCCCCTCTGATGATCTATTGCTATGTCTCAAATCCCCCCCAAACAATGGTTTAAAGGCAGTACCAGTTAGGTACTTGACTCACGATTCTGGGGCTGACCGAGAACAACCAGCCAGCTCGGGATGGCTTTTCCCAGGGAAGCGTCGGGAGACGCCTGGAGTTGTCACGACTGGCGAGGTGCTGTTCGCATCTAGCGAGCAGAGCCCAGGGAGGCGCCGGACGAGCTGCGACACAGAGGGCCGCGCCCGCAGGGAGGGCCTGTCCGCTCTGTGGCTGAGAAACCTCCCGCTAGGCAGTTCTCTTCTGAGGTCTCTCGTACAGTTGCGATTAGGTGGCCGTGGGACTGAGGTCATCCTGTGGCTTCGTCACTCCACATCTGTGCCTGGGCTGGGAAGCCCCGAGCAACGGAGGACTGAAGTAGTTGGTGCGCCTCGGGTCTCTCTCCCTTTCTCTCTCTCTCTGTGGTTATTTGGTATGGTTTCCCACAGGGCAGCCTTAGGAAATCTGTGCTTCTCACCTGAAGCGTGGCTGAAGGCTTGCAGAGTGAACGCCATCAGGGATTCCTAGGAGCTGGGTGGCCTTCTGAGCCCAGCCTTGGAAGCCCTTCACCGTCACTCCTGCAGTGACAAAATAACAAAGATCCTCTCCCTCGTTGTCCAAAAAGAAGAAGGGGAGAACCACCCCTCAATCTGGCAGTGATGAAGCACATCAGATCTGGGAAAGCCAGCAAAAACCCAACATTCAAATGAAGATTCACATCCTTATAACATAAAACCCCAAGGGTCCAGCTTTCAATCAAACATCACTTATACCAAGAAGTAGGAAGAGCTCAAACTTAATGAGAAAAGACAATCAACAGATGCCAACACCTTGATGACACAGACGATAGTAAAGGTTAACTGACAAGGATTATACACCAGTCATCAAAGAAATGCTTTAATAAGCAATTATGAAATCACGTGAGACAAATGGAAAAGCAGAACATCTTAGCAAACAAACAAACATACAAAGAAGAATAAGATGCAACTGAAGCCTATTACACAGAGTGAAGCCAGAAAGAAAAATACCAATACAGTATACTAACGCATATACATGGAATTTATGAAGATGGTAATGATAACCCTGTATGCGAGACAGCAAAAGAGACACAGATGTATAGAACAGTCTTTTGGATTCTGTGGGAGAGGGAGAGGGTGGGATGATTTGGGAGAATGGCATTGAAACATGTATAATATCATATATGAAACGAGTCACCAGTCCAGGTTTGATGCAGGATACTGGATGCTTGGGGCTGGTGCACTGGGATGACCCAGAGGGATGGTACGGGGAGGGAGTAGGGAGGGGGGTTCAGGATGGGGAACACGTGTATANTTCTCTTGTTTTTAGAAAGATGGAAAGGGGATGCGATCATCAGCCACTCTCCTCTTTCTAAAGCAGGTATTTTCCCATGCTCCTGAAGGACCCCAGCTGTTTCTTTTCTTTTTCTTTAACTGTCTTGTGTGTATTTACATAGAAGCATGTTCCTATAATATATGTGTATGTGTTTTATTGTCACTATAAATCCTATCTATAAAAGGATCCTATACGCCAATATATGATAAATGAATACACACCTCAATGTCATAGATCTGTGGTGCGTGTGTGCACGTGTGCTCAGCTGTGTCCGACTCTTTGCAACCCTACGGACAGGAGACCGCCAGGCTCCTCTGTCCATGGAATTTTTTCAGCTAAAATACTGGAGTGGGTTGCCGTTTCCAACTCCAGGGGATCTTTCTGACCCAGGGATCGAATCTGTCTTTAGCCTCTTCTGCACCTCCTGCACTGGCAGGTGGATGCTTTACCACTAGGGCAGCCTGCACGTGATACATAAATGCATACACATACCTAGATGCAATGGAGGGCCCACCAGAAGCATTCCAGAAGCAGACTGCAGAGCCCAGCTCTGCTGTCATATCAGGTGGGCTTGAGGAGGGGGTGAAGATGTTCTGTGTCCTGGCCTCCTCGGCCCCCCTCTGATGATCTATTGCTATGTCTCAAATCCCCCCCAAACAATGGTTTAAAGGCAGTACCAGTTAGGTACTTGACTCACGATTCTGGGGCTGACCGAGAACAACCAGCCAGCTCGGGATGGCTTTTCCCAGGGAAGCGTCGGGAGACGCCTGGAGTTGTCACGACTGGCGAGGTGCTGTTCGCATCTAGCGAGCAGAGCCCAGGGAGGCGCCGGACGAGCTGCGACACAGAGGGCCGCGCCCGCAGGGAGGGCCTGTCCGCTCTGTGGCTGAGAAACCTCCCGCTAGGCAGTTCTCTTCTGAGGTCTCTCGTACAGTTGCGATTAGGTGGCCGTGGGACTGAGGTCATCCTGTGGCTTCGTCACTCCACATCTGTGCCTGGGCTGGGAAGCCCCGAGCAACGGAGGACTGAAGTAGTTGGTGCGCCTCGGGTCTCTCTCCCTTTCTCTCTCTCTCTGTGGTTATTTGGTATGGTTTCCCACAGGGCAGCCTTAGGAAATCTGTGCTTCTCACCTGAAGCGTGGCTGAAGGCTTGCAGAGTGAACGCCATCAGGGATTCCTAGGAGCTGGGTGGCCTTCTGAGCCCAGCCTTGGAAGCCCTTCACCGTCACTCCTGCAGTGACAAAATAACAAAGATCCTCTCCCTCGTTGTCCAAAAAGAAGAAGGGGAGAACCACCCCTCAATCTGGCAGTGATGAAGCACATCAGATCTGGGAAAGCCAGCAAAAACCCAACATTCAAATGAAGATTCACATCCTTATAACATAAAACCCCAAGGGTCCAGCTTTCAATCAAACATCACTTATACCAAGAAGTAGGAAGAGCTCAAACTTAATGAGAAAAGACAATCAACAGATGCCAACACCTTGATGACACAGACGATAGTAAAGGTTAACTGACAAGGATTATACACCAGTCATCAAAGAAATGCTTTAATAAGCAATTATGAAATCACGTGAGACAAATGGAAAAGCAGAACATCTTAGCAAACAAACAAACATACAAAGAAGAATAAGATGCAACTGAAGCCTATTACACAGAGTGAAGCCAGAAAGAAAAATACCAATACAGTATACTAACGCATATACATGGAATTTATGAAGATGGTAATGATAACCCTGTATGCGAGACAGCAAAAGAGACACAGATGTATAGAACAGTCTTTTGGATTCTGTGGGAGAGGGAGAGGGTGGGATGATTTGGGAGAATGGCATTGAAACATGTATAATATCATATATGAAACGAGTCACCAGTCCAGGTTTGATGCAGGATACTGGATGCTTGGGGCTGGTGCACTGGGATGACCCAGAGGGATGGTACGGGGAGGGAGTAGGGAGGGGGGTTCAGGATGGGGAACACGTGTATATCTGTGGTGGATTCATGTTGATGTATGGCAAAACCAATACAATATTGTAAAGTAATTAACCTCCAATTAAAATAAATAGATTTTTTNGGTACGGGGAGGGAGTAGGGAGGGGGGTTCAGGATGGGGAACACGTGTATATCTGTGGTGGATTCATGTTGATGTATGGCAAAACCAATACAATATTGTAAAGTAATTAACCTCCAATTAAAATAAATAGATTTTTTAAAAAAGAACAAAATATATATTTGGGAACTAAAAATTGTAAAAGCCAAAATTAAAATTTGAAAGTCAGTGAAAGGGCTAACTAGAAAAATGGAGGAGACAGAGGAAAGAATCAGTGAGACTGAAGAGACCTAATTTGAAAAACAGAGAGAAAGCAGATTGAAAAAAGTGAATAAAACTTCTGAGACATTTGGGACTACAACAATTCCAAGGAGAAGAGACAAAAGAAAAATTGGTCTAACTTGATTCTCAATGTAGGCAGAGGAAATATTTAAGACAAGGGAGAGTAAAAAGTTGTAAAAAAAAAAAAAAAAAGGTAAGGTTTTGCACTTCACTCAAACTGATAATGGAGAAGGCAATGGCACCCCACTCCAGTACTCTTGCCTGGAAAATCTCATGGACGGAGGAGCCTGGTAGGCTGCAGTCCATGGGATCACTGAGGGTTGGACACGACTGAGCGACTTCACTTTCACTCTTCACTTTCATGCACTGGAGAAGGAAATGGCAACCCACTCCAGTGTTCTTGCCTGGAGAATCCCAGGGACAGGGGAGCCTGGTGGGCTGCCGTCTATGGGGTCGCATAGTGTTGGACACGACTGACGTGACTTAGCAGCAGCAAACTGATAAAATGTTGATACCAGTAGACTATGATGAGCTGTGTATCTAATACCTAGACTAACCACAGAAAAAGCTGTACAAAGATATGCACTCAAAGATGCTATNGCATAGTGTTGGACACGACTGACGTGACTTAGCAGCAGCAAACTGATAAAATGTTGATACCAGTAGACTATGATGAGCTGTGTATCTAATACCTAGACTAACCACAGAAAAAGCTGTACAAAGATATGCACTCAAAGATGCTATCAATAAAGACAGAATTCCAAAAATGTTCAAGCCAAATGAAGCCAGAAAAAAAAACAAGTTGAATTTATTGCTCACTTTACAGTGAGGTAAGCTGGCTTGATACAGTCTCTCTGAGCAGAACAGAAGTACTGATTTTCTACTAGCTTTGCGGAAGCACAGAGTCCCTTCACAGATCTGGGAGACTTGCAGAGGTAAAAGAGGTTGACTTCCTCTGTAGAAGCATGGTTACATGCTGATTGGTTAGCAGTCCCGGTATGTTTACCAGGGTTAGTCCATCGATGATTGGCTTTTAGAAGTAAAAGACTAACACTGATCAGTTTATTTGCTGAGCCCTGACTGCATGTTCACTGAGAGGTGGGTATTGCCTTGATCTATGGGAACAGACTAGAGAGGATGTAGAGAAAAGGGAACTCTCTTACACTGTTGGTGGGAATGCAAACTGGTACAGCCACTATGGAGAACAGTGTNTTATTTGCTGAGCCCTGACTGCATGTTCACTGAGAGGTGGGTATTGCCTTGATCTATGGGAACAGACTAGAGAGGATGTAGAGAAAAGGGAACTCTCTTACACTGTTGGTGGGAATGCAAACTGGTACAGCCACTATGGAGAACAGTGTGGAGATTCCTTAAACAACTGGAAGTAGAACTGCCATATGACCCAGCAATCCCACTGCTGGGCATACACACCGAGGAAACCAGAATTGAAAGAGACATGTGTACCCCAGTGTTCATCACAGCACTGTTTACATTAGCCAGGACATGGAAGCAACCTAGATGTCCAACAGGAGATGAATGGATAAGAAAGCTGTGGTACATATACACAATGGAGTATTACTCAGCCATTAAAAAGAATGCATTTGAATCAGTTCTAATGAGGTGGATGAAACTGGAGCCTATTATACAGAGTGAAGTAAGCCAGAAAGAAAAACACCAATACAGTATACTAATGCATATATATGGAATTTAGAAAGATGGTAATGATAACCCCGTATGTGAGACAGAAAAAGAGACACAGATATAAAGAGCAGACTTTTGGCCTCTGCAGAAGATGGGGGCGGGATGATTTGAGAGAATAGCACTGAAACATGTATATTGTCATATGTGCAACAGATCACCAGCAAGGTTTGATGCATGAGACAGGGTGCTCAGGGCCAGTGCACTGGAATGACCCTGAGGGATGGGGTGGGGAGGGAGGTGGAAGGGGGGTTCAGGATGGGGAACACACGTGTACCCACGGCTGATTCATGTCAATGTATGGCAAAAACCACTATAGTATTGCAAAGTAATTAGCCTCCAATTAAAATTAATTAATTAATTTTTAAAAGCGGATGCCAGAAGCCACTTGCTATCATGGCTATTAAAAAAAATCCATCTTAAGTTTGTAGGCACTTTTTAAATTCTCACTAATACTGTCACTTGAAAGTATGTATTTTAAACCTTATTTCTAAATTTGCAAGTCTTTTTACCAAGTAAAAGCATATCTGCTTTTACCAAAGTAGGAAAGAAATGTTTATAAGAAGGGAGTAGAGGACATTTTCCCATTTCCCCTTTTTCCCTGCCATGACCAGCTGTCCCGCTTCTTCTGATGGCAGCGCTGACTCCTCCACATGCATCACCCATCGCATCTTTGGAGACATTTTTTGCTTTCCTTCAACACGCCTGCGATGCTGGTGAGAGCTGTCAGTCTCTGGGCCAGAGTGAGGGACATGTGATCCAGGCCTAGCCAATCAGAACACCACATTTCCTGCTTAGAGTCATGTCCACGAATGAACTTGAGCTGGGCCCATCAGTAGCCGTCCTTCTGTCATCGCACCCCTGGACCTTCATTACGTGGGTGTTGCTGTGAGCGCCTGAAGGCACCGGCTGGGTCTGATTCACTGACGTATACCCAGCAGAGACCATACCACTGGCATCCTTTAGGTGCTTGGCAAATGTTTCTTGAATGAATGAGTAAATGCATGAATGGGTCATGGGTCAATAAGTGAGTATTCAGCTACTGTTCATCAAATAAATGTAGAAAACTCTTAGGAAAAGTTTGGGAAAGTCTCCCCACCTCCCCACCTTTCCCCTAGAACCCCCTTCTTGTACAGTTGCTGGAGTGGGGAGTCCTGGGGTGACAAGTCCTGGGCTGGCGAGCCCTGGGGTGGTGAGTCCTGGGGTGGTGAGTCCTGAGCTGGCGAGTCCTGGGCTGGCGAGTCCTGGAGTGGCGAGTGCTGGAGTGGTGAGTCCTGGAGGGCGAGTCCTGGGCTGGCGAGTCCTGGGGTGGCGAGTGCTGGAGTGGCGAGTCCTGGGCTGGCGAGTCCTGGGCTGGCGAGTCCTGGGGTGGTGAGCTCAAGGAGGGAAGTCCTTGAGCCTGGATGGCAGCCAGGTGTGCCGTCTGTAGCTTCTGCAGACACGATGGCTGGTGCCCAGACTGGCCCATATTCATATCCATCGGTCATGCTGAGCATGGGCACAGCCGCTCCTCTAAGAACTCTCAAGCAAGTAAAGCAGTGGTAACATCCGTGGTCAGCGGCATAGACCTCAGGTGTCAGGGAATCTCCAGGACTGATGGCAGCCCAGGCAACCTTAGCTGTGCCCCAGGCAGGCTGGAGACAGAGGGAGCTGGGATGACCTGTATCTTCCTAGGACCCTGGAAAAAAAGTGAAAGTGCCAGTCACTGAGTCACGTCCGACTCTGCAACCCCACAGACTCTGCCAGGCTCTTCTGTCCATGGGAGTCTCCAGGCCAGAATACCGGAGTGGGTTGCCATGCCCTCCTCCGGGGGATCTTCCTGACCCGTGGATCAAAGCCAGGTCTCCTGCATCAAGGAAGGCTTCTTCCTTCCGAGGTAAAGAATCCACCTGCAAGCAGGAGATACAGGAGATGGGGGTTTGATTCCTGGGCCGGGAAGGTCTGCAGAAGAGCAAATGGCAACCCAGCAAATGGCAACTGCAGCCTTCTTGCCCAGATAATCCCGAGGGACAGAGGAGCCTGGCGGGCTACAGTCCAAAGAGTCACAAAGGGTCAGACAGGACTGATGGACTGAGCACAGCACAAGTGCTGGAAAGCATATACCCAGTAGGAGGCGAGGAACTTGGTCTCCGGTACTGACTTTGTTACTTCCTCATCCTGTGATCTCGAGCTAAAAGTCCGGAGTGGGACTGCTTCTAGATGTCAGGACTGAAACATTCCTGCAGTCTCCAAGACTATGCTTTGCCCAGAAACCACCCTGTCTGAGAGTTCTGGGGCTTCTTTCCTCTCGTCGTTTGTCTCCTCCCCCAGAGAGTGAAAGCCTTCGACCACTCAGAGCCTGATCCCTTTAGAAAGCGTCAACTTCAAGGTTATCACCTGGTGAGAGATGCTACTTTAGCATTGATTGGGTACCTCAGTGACTGCCTGGCTGCAACAGAAAATGGCTCTGCACTTAGGATCTTTCCTTCAGATCATTTTGCATGAACTTTTCTGAAGCTGATATATAGAATATGTATCTTTTTTGAATTTTCATAAAATTTTCTGAATGTGATACACATAGCAGTATTACTGACAGGGTAATTATGGAGGATTGGGACAGTCTTTCATGATGTATTTCAATGGATAATGATGATAGATAATAAGTGTTCACATTTTATGATCTTGTTTCCATGTGTAACTATAATTGGGAACTAATGATGCTGACAGAAATGTATTTAAAAGTCAGTGAACAAAAATGGAGTCCACAGACTCCAGCCCAACTCTAGATATTATTAAAATAGTTTTTCATAGAAGGGGCTGAGTTAAAAGCCTTATCATCTTTACTTCTTTTAGATACATATGAAATATACAGCAATTTTTTTAAAATTTCTGTAAAAATGAGTCGCTTGTTGGAAGAAGAGGGTGATGTCGTTGTTCAGTCATTAAGTCATGTCACACTCTTTGTGACCCCATGGACTACAGCACACTAGGCTTCCCTGTCCTTCACCACTTCCCAGAGTTTGCTCAAACTCAGGTCCATCGAGTCAGTGATGCCATCCAACCATCTCATCCTCTGTCATCCCCTTCTCCTCCTGCCTTCAATCTTTCCCAGCATCAGAGTCTTTTCCAATGAGTCAGCTCTTCACATCAGGTGGCCAAAGTATTGGAGCTTTGGCATCGATCCTTACACAGAATATTCAGGGTTCATTCCCTTTAGGATTGACTGGTTTGATCTCCTTGCTGTCCAAGGGATTCTCAGTAGAATTCTCCAACACCACAGTTGAAAAGCATCCATTTTTTTGGCACTCAGCCTTCTTTATGGTCCAGCTCTCACATCTGCACGTGATTACTAGAAAAACCATAGCTTTGATTATACAGACCTTTCTCAGCAAAGTGATGCCTCTACTTTTAATATGCTGTCTATGTTTGTTATAACTTTCCTTCCAAGGAGCAAGCACCCTATAACTTCCCGGCTTCAGTCACCACCTGCGGTGATCCTGGAGCCCAAGAAAAAAAAGTGTGTCACTGTTTCCAGTTTTCCCCATCTATTTGCCGTGAAATGATGGGACTGGATGCCATGATCTTAGTTTTTTGAATGTTGAGTTTTAAGTTTAAAGCCAGATTTTTCACTCTCCTCTTTCACCCTTGTCTCTTTAGTTCCTCTCCACTTTCTGCCATTAGAGTGGTATTATCTGCATATCTGAGATTGTTGCAGACAAAAGCGAGAACTACATCTCCACAGCCTCCAGAACAAAAACCACAATCACAGCAAGAAGGTGTGGTGTCACACATTTTTAGAGAAAAAAAAGAATTTTCAGCATAAACAAAATCAATTCTTAGTTTTGCAAGTGAGAAGACTGGAGGTCCATATGGAAGAGGTCCATGTTTAAGTTGCTCAGAATCAGAAAGCTAATCAGTGGCTGTCAGATTACACATGAATCTCCCGTATGATGTCTCTCCATCTCTATGTATCTAGAGCTAGATTGTTAATATCTATCCTGATACCTGATACCTAGTAGGTATCTCTATCTCCTCCTCCACTATTTCCCAAATTCCAAGAGTTCACAATTCCCAACCTGTGCCATACATACTTGCCAACTTACTGTTGTGTGCTTTCTTTAAATCAGCTCACATTTTCACTTAAAGTTCTTTAAAAGCACCATATCACTAGTGTAAATGGAAAATCGGTATCACTTGCCATAAACGGGTGATTTACCCGTTTACTGAGTGCAGGTAGACATTTCCTTTACAAACTTTGTGAAACTCTCCCAACATCACAATCCTTAAAAGATCTGGAATCACTGATCTAAGATAAAAGTCATTATAAGACACACGTGCAGCCTTTAAAAAGTTGTGACATGTTGAAATATGAAAAAAATGCTTTTCATTACAATATCTTCCTTTTTCAGCTCAGACAACTGGCTGTTGGCTTGTAGAAGTGATAGCCCTTGAAATCCTCCACTATATGAGGCAGGGAAAATAAGTCTTGGGAATAAGCTGTTGCATAAATAGAACCCAAAGTCAGGGAAGTGTTTCTGGTTGGTGCAATTCCAACTCTCCCTCTTGCTGGCTGTGCAATACTGACCTAGCTTTTTTTTTTTTTTNGTAGGTTCTCATTAGCCACTGATTTCAACCATAGTAGTGGAGAAGGCAATGGCACCTCACTCCAGTGTTCTTGCCTGGAGAATCCCAGGGACGGGGGAGCCTGGTGGGCTGCCGTCTCTGGGGTCGCACAGAGTCGGACACGACTGAAGCGCCTTAGCAGCAGCAGCAGCAGCAGCAGTGGACACACATCAATCCCAGTCTCCGAATTCAGCCCACCCGCTCCTTCCTCCTTTGGGGTCCATGTGTTTGTTCTCTACATCTGTGTCTCTATTTCTGCTTTGCAAATAAAATCATCTATACCAGTTTTCTAGACTCCACATATGGCATGAATATACAACATTTGCTTTTCTCTTTTGACTTATCTCACTCTGTGTGATAGTCCAGTCTCTACAAATGACTCAACTTTGTTCCTTTTCATGGTTGAGTAATAGGGGCTTTCCTGGCGGCTCAGACAGTAAAGAATCCGCCAGCAATGCGGGAGACGGGGATTCGACCCCTGTGTTGGGAAGATCCCCTGGAGGAGGGCGTGGCAACCCACTCCAGTATTGTTGCCCGGAGAATCCCATGGACAGAGGAGCCTGGCGGGTACAGTCCACGGGGTCACAAAGAATCGGACTCGACTGAAGTGCCTGAGCACACAGCCCAGGAGTCCATATTATATGGACTACATCTTCCTTATCCATCCCTCTGTTGATGGACACTTAGGCTGCTTCCTTTACTGTCTCGTGAAACATTTTAAAAGAGAGGTTTTCTCAGTTTAAAAAATGGAGACCATCAGTGCCTTTCAGGGCTATTGTGAAGATTAAGGAGGAAATATGCATATAGCAATTAGCATGGCACGAAGAACACAGTGGACTCTCCGTATATCGGACTAAACGGTAAACTGGGTTTTTGCTGTTTTCCCATTTCTGGAATCTGATGTCTTCAAGGTCTTTGTAATGTGGTTCAAACATGAAAAGCATTGGGAGTTTCTTTAAGCGTTAGGAACTGCAGTCAGTTTTTTATCCCATCTTTTCAGACAGGGAAACAGCCATAGGATGGGTCTGCTATGTGGTCCTAAGCGGTGAAGCAACACTCTGCGTCCTGAGAGCGTAAGCTCCCGAGGCTCCCCTCTGCGCCACTCACCAGGGCAGCTGAAGGGGCTGCCAACGCTTTGACATGCACCCTTTCTAACAAGAGGTGGGTTCCCTGCCCCTCCTCCTGGAGCTGGCTTGCCTCCGCGGTTATCTAATGGAAGCTGGAGTGAGTGAGGCTCTCCGTTTCCTGGCCCAAATCTTCAGAGACTGGCAGCTTCTGTTTCCTGTTTCTGCAATTACTCATTCTGAGAGCGGAGTCTGCCTGTGAGAAATCAGCCGGCCCTGATGGGCAGGCCTCGTGCAGAGTCCTGAGACTCCATGGAGGGGAAGAATGGCNCTTCTGTTTCCTGTTTCTGCAATTACTCATTCTGAGAGCGGAGTCTGCCTGTGAGAAATCAGCCGGCCCTGATGGGCAGGCCTCGTGCAGAGTCCTGAGACTCCATGGAGGGGAAGAATGGCCCAGCGGAGTCTCCACTTCTAGCCATCCGCCCCCGAGGCCCCAGATGTGTGAGGAAGGACTTTCTGAACCCTCCAGAGAAAGCCAGCCACTACCCGAATACCAGCACAGTTCAGTTCAGTTCAGTTGCTCAGTCGTGTCTGACTCTTTGCGACCCCTTGGACCACAGCACGCCAGGCCTCCCTGTCCATCACCACCTCCCTGAGTTTACGCAAATCACTGTTAATGCCAGAGGAGCAGGATAATCACCAAACACAGCCTGACCCAAATTCCAAACCCAGGGATTGTGCGTTGTTTTTTTTTTTTAATTTACTTTTATTGGGAGCTTCCCAGGTGGCTCAGTGGTAAGAATCCAGCTGCCAACACAGGAGACACAGGAGACATGGGCTCAATCACTGAAGATCTCCTGGAGGAGGAAATGGCGACCCCCCCACGGCACTCTTGCCTTGAGAATCCCGGGGACAGAGGAGCCGGGGGGCTGCAGTCCATGAGGTCGCAGAGTGGAGCACAGCTTTACAGCACTGTGCCAGTGCCCACGGCGGAGCAGGATGAATCAGCCACACCTACTCCCTCCCTTCTCGACTTCCTTCCCAACACTCTTCACAACAGCCAGGACGCAGAAACAATCTAACTTTCCGTCAACAGAGGAATGGGTAAAGAAGATGTGGAACATATACACAGTGGAACATTACTCAGACAAAAAAAGGAACAAAACTGGGTCATTTGTAGAGACATGGATGGATGTAGAGACTGTCATAGTGTGAGTGGTTTTAAACAACTACAATGGCTAAGCTTTGTTACCCCTAGAAACTGGAACACACTTACCATCTCACATGATTAGCAGACAACCCTCTGAAGTAGGTAGCGCATTTCCATTTTACAGAAAAGGAAACCATAGAATATTAAAGTGGCTTCCCTGAGATTCCATGGTACACAGTGGCAAAGCCACACTGCAGCTCATTTCTTGACTCAACCCACGCTTGCATCACTGGATGCTGCTTCTGTGCGCCGAAGAGAAAGGATCTCCAGTCTTGCCATGGCAACCCTGCCTCCCTACGAGTGTCCGAGGGAGAACGGTACTCGAAGGGCTCCAGCTGTCTCCAGCTTCTCTCTGCCTCATTTCTCATCTTCACAGCCATGCCAGACCCATCACCCTGGACAAGCCCATCTTTTCCTGTAGTAGCAGCTGTGTGTTACTGAATGTTCTGGAACAAAGAAGTACTTTAAAAGTATCAGCTGCTAGGGAACAAATGTATGGATACCAAGGGGAAAGGGAGGGGTGGGATGAATTGGGGTAATGAGATTGATTTCTACACAGTGTTAATACTATGCATAAAATCACAACTCATGTGAAGCTACAGTGCGGCACAGAGGACTCTGCTCCATGTTCTGTGGTGATCTGCACGGGAAGGAAATCTAAAAAGGAGGGGAGTGTATGTATACGTTTAGCTGGTTCACTTTGCTACACAGCAGAAACAAACAGAGCATTGTAAAGCAACTAAACTGCAGCATAGATTAAAAACTAAAATGATTTTTTAACTGAAAAAAAAAAATCAGCTGTTCTCATGATTCTGAATTCCAAAATTCTCACAGTCAAACATCTGAGGAATAAGAGCCCTTAGACCTAGAGGCCTTGGGGCCGACCACAAATTCTCCAGGCGAACGTGAGCACCGCATGTGCCCAGAGGCCCTCCAGCAGTCCACGCGTGCAATGTGTGGCCGCCCTTGCTGATGTGCACACGCTCGGTGTGGTGTCTCAGATGTATGCTCAGGATCTGTGCTGCGCGTCCGCCACAGCTTATCTACTGATAACGTGTCAGGATCTGGGCTAAACTCTTTACTCGGGTTATCTCATTTACTCTCCACAAGAACACCATGAAAAGTATTTTTCGTGAATTCACATATGATTTTATGATCTCACCATCTCATAAACCACTCCAGGTGCCGAAGTCATCTAGACCAAAAGACCAAGATGACTCAGTGCTTCTCTTTGGATGAAGCTATTTTATAACAAAGAATCAGGCACGGAGAATAGTCAGAAACAGAAGAGGGCAAGAAAAAGAATATTATTTTTCTTCCCTTCGTCTCCCCAGATAGTGGAGACTATTTCCTGAAGACTCGAAATAAAACTCTTTAACTCATGTTCCCTTTTACTTCCTGAATAAATTTATCAAGTATCTCCTGTGTGCCAATGTGCTATTTGGGTCCTGCAAGAAGCAGGCCTCAACACAGGATGAAACATGCAAGAAGTGTGTAAGGGGGAACATGTAAGCCTTCAGGAAAGGCTGAGCGAGCCCTCGGACCATGGTGCAGGTCTGACTCTGATTGAAGTAGAGCCGGAAGGAGGGAAGGAAGCAGGTGTGGGTGGAAGTTTCCTAGGCAGCCATGTGGCTCAAGGAAAGTTGGGCAAAGCCAAGGGGCAGTCTCAGAGCCCAAGGTGCCCATCAGAGGAGTCTCAGGGATGGGCCTGCTTCAAGTCTTGGCCATGCACAGCCAGTGCCTGCGAGCAGCCCATGACGAACCTGGTGCAATCACAATAGAGTTCAGAGCCAAGCACCTGGAGCTCTCGGTCCCTGCAACTGGAAACCCGAGGGCCACATCCTCGTGGAGCCAGAGACAGGAACTTTTCCATCCACCAGAAAAGGGAAGGACTGTCATCCAGCCTGCTCCTCGCCCACTCCCAATTCCCAGAATCCATTCTGGTGAGCCAGCAAAAGCCTGACTTTTCTCATCAATCCTCCCAAACCTGGAGACACGCAAACAGAATGAGAGAATTTTTCCTTTTGGCCACACCGAGAGGCATCTGGGATCCTACTTGGCAGACCAGGGATTGAACCCACACTCCCTGCCTTGGGAAACTTAACCACTGGACCACCAGGCAAATTTTTTTTTTTTTTACCTTTATTCAACTCATTTATTGATATAGTCCTGGCTGGTTTGTACACCCTCACTCGCATTTGGTAAAGAACGGCCCATCAATGCAGGAGACACAGGAGAGGTGGGTTCAATCCCTGGGTCAGGAAGATACCCTGGAAGAGGAAAAGGCACCCCACTCCAGTATTCTAGCCTAGGAAATCCCATAAACAGAGGAGACTGGTGGGCTACAATCCATGGGGTTGCAAAGAGTTGGACATAACTGAGCATGCATGCACCCACACACTCTCATTAACCAGGTATTAGAGAAGATAAATTATGTGAATTCAATTCACCATCATAATTCATTTGTTTTTTTATAATCATATCAGCTACTGCATTAGGAGTGGATCAAGAAAGGCAAAATAAAAGCAAAGAGACCACTTAGCGCCCAGACTAAAAAGGTCAGAATAGAGGTGGAGAAGAGAGGACTGACTGAAAATCTACTTGGCCAATATAACCAACAGGCCCACTGGTAGACCAGATGTCCCTGCCTTCAGCTATGGCACAGTTGAATACACTATGGAAGTGGAGGTTGTGAAGAGGCCATCTCAGTGGTAAACTGATACACACTGTCCCCCTTAGCCTCTCCTGTGACCCTCCTATGGAGTGGCCATCTCAAAAGCTGCTTTTAACTCCATCTGATCATGTACCATCCTGCTGTGATGGCCACAGAAAGGCCCATCACTGTCATTTTTTATGACTAATATTGGGGGTTTTTTTTAAATTTTTATTTTCCAAATGAACTCATCTATTAAGGGCAAATGAGAATTCAAACCATTTTATAATACTATCTGGAAAATAATGTTAGAGCTAAGCAATTTTCAATTAAGTGGAGACAATATCCAAAATGGGAAATTCACCTGAAGGGTGGAAAGAAGTTACAAAAGCATGTATAAGTTATCAACGTTATAAAAGCTCACATCTTGAGACTTTCATGTCTAACAGCCTAGACTCCCCCCAACTGAATTTTTCAATGAGAATCCAAAATTACCTTAGAAAATTGGATTTCCTTTCTGGGCACAATACCTGCCTCATTTAACCTACATGGAAGCTCGTTCTATGAGACTGAGATCAACCTACAAACTCACCTTCAGACTTCATTCTTGGAAAAAGTCTAGGGTGAGTGTGCAACAGTGTCAGTGTCTGCCCCTTCCCATGCACACCCACCTTGATGCCATGCCCTCCCTGCGGGGGATCGCTGCAATGTCCTCGGGGAGGGCAGTGCAAGTTCACATCCAGGGAAAAGAGCTTGAGCTCCACGCAGGAGGGAAGGGCCTCCAGTGCTGCTCGGTTGGAAAGTGAAAGTCGCTCAGTTGTGTCTGACTCTTGGCAACCCCTTCGACTGTAGAGTCCATGGGATTCTCCGGACCAGAATACTGGGGTGGGTAGCCCTTCCCTTCTTCAGGGGATCTTTCCAACCCAGGGATCAAATCCAGGTCTCCCACATTGCAGGCAGATTCTTTACCAGGTGAGCCACAGGGGGTGCCCAAGAACACTGGAGTGGGTAGCCTATCCCTTCTCCAGCAGATCTTCCCAACCCAGGAATTGAACCAGGGTCTCCTGCATTGCAGGCAGATTCTTTACCGATTGACCTATCAGGGAAGCACGATTAGAGGAGGTCCAGAAAGGAAAGTCACACTTCAGGAGGATGTTTGGGGAGGCCTGCTAACCCTAAGCCTAGCTCCAGACTGGACGGGGGATGGCGCTGTCCTCTGTCTCACCTGTGAACTCCTCCGCGATACCTGCATTGCACATGGAAACAACTCAGTGAATGGCCTGAACTCAGTGAGGATACAAACACGAACAGGCTTATTTTTCTCCTTCCACGGCTTCCAGCATGTTCTGACGGACCTCCTTCCTTCCCCTTTCAAGGGCATCCCAGGCAGATCTCGTGACCTTCTTTGGTTTCATGAACAATCTCCCTCTAGTGATAAAGATTCCTTCTCACATTCTCTAAAGTCCTGTCCAGTCTAAAGCAAAGCTTGAACCTCCTATCTAATCCTGAGCTCTACCAGCCTCCCAAGTGCTAGCCACTCACTCTCGTCCTGCTCTGTGGACCCCGTGGACTGTGGCCCACCAGGGGTTCTCCAGGCACCTGTGTGGGTAGCCGTCCCCTTCTCCAGGGAGTCTTCCCACCCCAGGAGCTGAACTGCTCTGCAGCCAGACTCTTCACCATCTGAGCTTCTGCCCATTCCCTATCTCCACACTACCTGCCTGCACCGTCCACTCCTCTCCACTCGGGCCTGACCCTGTGTGGGGACTTGCAGTGGAAACTGAACATGACTTTCGCCTCCGCCTTCCGCCATCTCTCCTGCACGTTCAAGGTCAAAACATGGAAAAGATAGAGAGGGGAAGAGTCAGAAGTCTTTTTTTTCCCCTCTGGTCACTCATATGTTCTCCTTTGACTCCAAGTGTCCACCACTTCTGTGCTGAGTGAGTGAGTGATGGTTGCTCAGTCGTGTCCGACTCTTTGCGACCCCGTCGACTATAGCCTGCCAGGCTTCTCTGTCCATGGAGTTCTCCAGGCAAGTCCTAGAGTGGGTTGCCTTTTACTGTTGCCCCTCCTTCAAAAGCTGATTTATGTGGGACACATGGTGCGTTCTTCCGAGTCACCGTAGGAGCCGCCGTGTCGCTCTGTTCCCGAGGGAGTCGTTTGCTCCTGGGCTGCTCTTGCTGGACTGCCGCTGAGTTTCTGCCACCCACGGGACTCCCCACAGTGCAGGGAGCATCCTGTGCACACTGCCCTCTCGGAAAGACTCTTTCTAAATGGCTGTCAGACTGCGTATTTGTGTTCCTCCAAAATTCATATACTGAAGCCCCAGTGCCCAGCGTGATGGTATTTGGAGATGGGGCCTTTGGGAGGTGATTAGGTCATGAGGGTGGAGCCTCTGTGATAGGATTAGTGCCCTTAAGAGAGACAGTAGAGCTTGCTTCTCTCTAGTCCCTACCACGTGAGGCACAGTGAGAAGATGGCCATTTGCAAGTCAGAACCTGACCGCGGTGGCACCCTGATCTTGGACTTCTTAGCCTTCAGAACTGTGGGAAATAAATTCATGTGGGGTAAGCCACCCCATCCATGGTGTTCTGTTATAGTCAGTCCAAGCTGACCGGGACAGTGGCTTACGCCTGACCACCACCTTCTGTGGGTGAGACACATGCAGGCCAAACCCCAAGCCTCTCTTCCTTTTTCTCCTTCCAGCCATCACAGGCTGCACCACCCACCCTCAGACCTCCAGAATGCTCCGGGTTGTAATGAAGCCTCCTTCTCCGTATTCAGGAAGCAGCCTAAACTCCAACATCAAGGAGTCGAGCCCTCAAGAGCTCTCTCCTCTGCCAGCTGGTGGCAGGCTGCAAATGCTGCCACGCTTCTGAGCTCAGCCTGCATGCAGTCAGGGAGTGAGATGCCAGCCTCCCTTTCCAGAAGCATCCACCCCAAAACCCTTTGACAGTTCTCCAGGAATCTTGTCACTTGAATCTGGAGATGAGAATGCCGCAGTATTCCCCATGTGGCCAAAACTCTTCACATCAATGAACCCAGGATGAGCTGCCTTCAAAAGTCACATGCCTGCTTCATAGAGGATGTTTGGGGTGGGGGAGGAGGAAGCAGGTGGTGATAGTAACATGATCATAGACCACCTCTGAAAGCCATAAAGGGCACGTCTGCGAGCTCCCTGTCACTCTCTTGAGAACACTGAGGAGCTTGGCTGCTCTCAGCTTTGGAGAAACTCTGAGGAAACAGAGTCTCACGCATCAACAGGTTGTGGACCCCGATTGAACTGGTGTCCATGGATCATTCGCTGGACATATAAAGAGATGTGGAGGCTGTGTGTTAAGGTTGCGGTTAGCTGCCTGGGTCACGGGGCATGCACAGTGAATACACAGACGGAGGTAAACTGATAACCAGAATCTGACCATCCCTGTGGTGAGTGGGCAGAAGCACACCAGAGACACATAATGAGGGCATCTCCAGTCAGCCAGCAAACACTAGCAAGAACCTGGATGGTTTTGCAAATGAGACCTGTCCCCGCTCCATGACCAGGCACTGTGACTGGTATTGGAGGAGTATTAACAGAAATGATCGGGACCCAAGGGTAGTGGAGGGGGGCCAGGTCTCATTTGCTCAACCATTCAGGTACCCAAAGGGTAAATGAAAACGAACCAAATCCCAAACCACACGCCTTCCTAAATGGATTTGCAATTGCATTCATTGGGAGCAGATTGCAATATCAATAACTACAGTATAATGAACTGACTTGCTATTCAACCTTCATGGGGAAGCTTGCAGCTTTTCCACTAAACCGCGAATCATCTTTATTTGAAGATCAATCCCTCCCCACCCCAAGTATTCACAGGAAAACGTGCACTCATGGAAGAGACACAATTAGCCCCCCAGTTCCCCAGCCTCAGACTCAGGAGCGCGGCAAGCCTCATACATCATTGCCTCTGAACTGTTGCTAATTTCTCAGCGTTTTATGCACGCTGAATGTTCTTAAACATTCCATTAATGGCTATCTTCAAAGATGCATCAAATTGGGAGGGGGAGGGGAATGAATAATATCCTGGACTTAGGATCCATCAGTTCACTCAGGGAGCATTTCCTTTCACTGACTGGCTCTTCCATCACCATGACTACCCACTTCCCACAGGTAATGACTCGGCTCCATTTACTTGCATAAGAAAATGTGTTTTAATTTTTTTCCCTATGTATTAAAATCCTACTAAGTGCTGGGAACTCTACATAGATATCTCTTAAAACAACCGTAGAGGGCTTTCTTGGTGTTCCGAGGGATAGGAATCTGGCTGCCGGTGCAGGGGGACATGGGCTCAGCCCTTGTCTGGGAAGATCCCACGTGCTGCGCGGCAGCTAAATCTGTGAGCAGCAACTACTGACCCTGTGCTGTGGGGCCCGAGAGCCACAGCTACGAGGCTGGTGCGCCCTGGCGCCTGTGCTCTGCAGAGAGGTCCCCACAGGGAGAAGCCCGAGCACCGCAACCAGAGAGCAGGCGGAAACCAGAGGAAGCCCACTAGCAGCGGCGGAGACCCAACAGCCGGAAAAAAAAGAGCAGACAATGTGCTTCCCATGCAATAGGTGAATAAATGAGGCTCGCAGACATTAGGCAATTTACCAACACTCATGGAGTCAGCAAGTGTGGCAGAGGATTTCTAGCTAGGCCTCGCTAACCCAGAACCTACACCCTTCTCCCCCACCCCCTCTTTAAAGAAGATTAAAGAGAAACATTCTGAGACACGTAGCCAAGTTGTGGGAAAAGAAAGCTCACCCACTTCTACTAAATAGACCCGTAGCAGCTACACCCACATTTGATATATTGTGGGCCAAATACTTGAGAGTTCTCTAAAAATCCCCAAGATGGATAACATAATTATGAAGTTTCTTTATCTTAATGGTGTTACACCAAAATAAGAATATCAGTCTCTCAGTCCTGCTACATTTACGAGTCTCCAAAATCAGGGAATCTCAGAGTAAGGTTTCTGCATCATCTGGTCCCACAGTTCCCTCTAGACTCCCCGTATCTCCTTCCATGGGTCCTCCAGCCCTTGCTCGGGCAGAGTCGAGAATGTGAACTCATTGACTCCCCAGGCAGCCCCTCCCATCTTTGCAAAGCTCTGGGAAAAAGCACTTCCTCATTCTGAGCATGAGTCTCATGCCCTATGGTTTCCACCCACGGGTCTTCCTTCAGGGACACAGAAAAATTTGAATCCATCTTTCACATGGTAGCCCCATCTCATATTAAAGCATCCACACCTCTCTTAGCTTTCTAAGATACAAATAAGACATGATTTTTAAATCCCTTCATTATTCTTGTCACTCATTTCCAGTCTCTGTTGTTACCCTTTCCTCTGAGCCTGGCCAATTACAGAAGCTTCTTGACTGGTCTTCCTGAAAGTGAAAGTGTTAAAGAGTTAGTTGTTCAGTCATGTCTGATTCTTTGTGACCCCATAGACTCTACAGTCCATGGGATTCTCCAGGCCAGAATACTGGAGTGGGTTTGCCATGCCCTCCTCCAGGGGATCTTCCCAACCCAGAGATCAAGCCCATGTCCCTACGTTGCAGGCAGATTCTTTACCGTCTGAGCCGCCAGGGAAGCCTGCTTCGCTTCTAAACTCCTGGAGTCCAAACAAACTCTGCTCGGAAGCTAGAAAGTTTCTTTAAAATGTAAAAATGATTGTGTCTCTCCCCTGGCCCAAACCTTCAAAACAACTCACATGCAGAACAAAGTTCATACTTCTTTCCCTACTGTATCAGAAGCCCGTTCTTGTTCTCAGAGTGTGACGGAGAGCCAAGCTGAGACAAGAGAAGCTGTGCGTTGCTGGGTGGCTCTGCAATCGCTCTGTATTTGATTTATTAATCCATTGTGTGGAATGTGAACAGAGAAGTTCAAAGGTGAGTTTGGTTTGCGTAATCTGAAATGCAAGCAGGTCTAAAAGTGAAAAACGTTCACCTCTGGTTCTGACCTTGGAAATATTTTACAAACTTTTCAACTCCTTGTAGATTCCAGCTCTTCTGACAAAAACCCTGGCTTTCCAATGTTATGAACATCTAATATGTAGCAAGTTTGTTTTCAATTTTTTTCTTTTTTTAAAATTAATTTAACTGAAGGCTAATTACTTTACAATATTGTACTGTTTTTTTTTTTTTATTAAAGAAGGACATTCCCCAGTCATTCTTAATAAGCCCCAAATAATATAGCTGAAAATATTATTGAGGCATATTTCATGCTACAGCCTCTAAACCAGGAGTGTTCGGGGTAGAATCCCTGGGNAATATTGTAAAGTAATTAGCCTTCAGTTAAGAAGGACATTCCCCAGTCATTCTTAATAAGCCCCAAATAATATAGCTGAAAATATTATTGAGGCATATTTCATGCTACAGCCTCTAAACCAGGAGTGTTCGGGGTAGAATCCCTGGGCCCTGGAACTGCATATGAAACCCCCTGTGTGTGTGGTGGGGGTGAGAGGTTAGGAAGGCGAGGGAAGGAGATGCATGCAATGGACCCTGGCAACCTGCACTCTCTACGTGGACTGTACAGGGTGTCTACTTGTCTGACTTCCCCAGAAACTGGTTCAATTTCACTCTCTTATCCTCAGTTCTACCCCATGGTCTAGTGTGGGGACTGGGACCTGCTGGGCATTCAGCCAATACAGGTTTAAAACATCATAAATTCATGGAAGGGTGATCGGACACCCCTTAATGAAAACCCTTGAATGAACCACTGAAGCCACATGGGAAGATCAGATGTGTTCATCTCTCATCCATGCCTTCATCCTCAACAAATGTCTCCTGAGTTTTTACTGAGAGCCAGCACCACGCCAAGCAGAGGCAGTTGATGGAGAGACTTCAGACAGGCCTGCCTGCCATGTGGAGTTTACAGCCCCATCTTGGATTGAAATTCACATTAAATCTATAATCATAGAAATGTGCAATTACAGACTATTAAATTCTAGGAAAAGCACAGGAGAACCTAACTTAATGAAGAGGTCTTAGAAAGTCATCCTGGGAGAGTGACGTTTCAGCTAAGAGCTAAAGGATGAGAAGTATCATAAGTAACTAGGCAAAGATCTCTGCCAGGCTCAGCACAAAAAGGTCTCTGCTTCTCAATGGCGAGGTTTCCTGGGAGACATTCCAAGAGATGGGACTCGCTTCATGTCATAACTTGTCTCCAGAGATGATGCCCTCTGTAGCTCCCCGCTTTGTGCCCACACACCGCTCCACTGTCTTGAATTTGAATTGGCCTTTCCTGGCTTTGGCCAATAAAACGTGGCAGAAGGGACGCTGTGCTAGGGCACCTTCCTCCCTCTGGGAGCCCTGAGCCGCCGTGTCCAGCTGCTCAGCTGCAGCGTGAGGTCAGGGAGGAGTGCTGGTGCCCAGAATCGTGGTGGAGGCCCTGCTGGACATCCAGCCCACACTAGACCATGGGGTAGAACTGAGGATAAGAGGACAGAACTGAACTCTGCCTGCCTTCACAGAATTCAGTTTCTGGGGAAGTCAAATGGCAGCTGACCGTCCGGGCATGAGAGCCTCCAGACCAGGGAGGTCAAGCTGAGCCTTGTCCACTTACAGAACCATGACAGATAATAACAAATTATTGTTTTAAGACTGTAAACTTTGGAGTGGTTGGTCACACAGCAGAGATAAGCAGTGACCTTGTTAAGACTCATTTGGGGACTTAATCTAAGAGACCTAGGTTTCTATCAGCTAACAAGTCCTCCTGAGAATAACACATTACAGGTGTTCTTACTTGCAAGACAGGAAAGAAGAGTTTGATCCTCTCAATGGATCCAACCTCTATCTGCCCATCTGTCAAGCTTTTCCTTTTTCTGGACTGGAAAGGAGTGGCCTTCGACAAGGCCCTACCCTGACCTTTGACCTCAGTCTCTTTTAGAGACTCTACCAGTTTCTGGCAGCTAATTACACTTCTGTGATTTCCAAACCTTCCCTAAAAGTCTAGCCTCAAGACAGACAAAGGTAGTGCTTGACTTGCAGTTCCTGGGGCCCATGGATTCTACACTGGCATTTCCTTGTTGATTT
Source organism: Neotragus pygmaeus (assembly GCA_006410875.1). NCBI lineage: Eukaryota > Metazoa > Chordata > Mammalia > Artiodactyla > Bovidae > Neotragus > Neotragus pygmaeus. The sequence goes on along the minus strand of SJYV01046737.1, from coordinate 847,831 downwards.
CATCTCTTGCTTTACAGGACCCAGTAGCTGGTGGAAGCCACTTACTTTGTGCTACTAACCTGTCCTTCAGGTAAGTCTGGGAGGGAGAGCAGGGCAGAGGAGGAATCATGCTTTGAAACCAGTTAGTGTTTTTGTTTGCACAGCTTGTGTTATTAATACTCCTGTTTAGCATAATTAGCTATCTTCCCCGTTTACACACAACCTGCAGTGTTTATGCCTCTGTTTGAGAGCTGAACCATCAGCAAAGGAGTCTAGTTCCCTGAAGGCTGAATGCAGGTGGTTCTGAATGCTGCAGGGTGCCAGTTGTTCAGAAAAGCCAGAGACACCAGCTTCAACTGTGGCTAAAAATACACTCACTAGAAGAATCAGTCTCCTTAGGACTGTTTGGAGTGGATAAAAGCATACATGGATTCAGCAGTCTTCAGAAAGCCCTACAGAACAAAGAAGTGGACAAGTGGAAACAAATGAACTTTATTAATGGGTGGGGAGGTGAAGATTGCTAATACAGGACAATATGACTTCTCTTTATTTGAATAATTGGCAGTCCATTTTACTTAGCCAGTGACCATTACCTCAGAATGTGATTTCAGACTCAACAAAGCAGTGTAATTTACGTTCCGTCATGACTTGTCAAACTTCAGGCAGGCTGCAATAAATAATTCAGAATCCTTTATAGAATCACAGCCTATTAAGGCTGGAGGAGAGCTTAGAGATAGAATTATGCATCGTGTGATATATTATTATTACATGACATATTATTATGATATAATTATATGTACATTTCCATGTATATTAACTGAGTTAATATTTTTCCATCAGCCACTAATTCACTACTCAAGAAAAAAGTAATCTGTGAAGGAAAAAAATAACTCATTTTTACTGGTCAAAATGAGTTGAGATAAAATGATACAGACGTATGAGCATAGGTAAAAGCGACACTCTCAAAAGTTGATTTGCAGAACACTGCCCTAACATCCAGCAGGACCCAGAAACCCTGGTCAAACAACACTACCTTAGCGTTCATCATGTGCTGGACACTATCCTCAGTGTTATCTATATTTAATTCATTTAATCCTTTAAAACTCCCTATGAGGTAAATAGTAAAAGCAAGCTGTTTTCAAATTAATAAGAATATGTCGTGAGCCAAGGATGAACTCACTCATTTCTGTTTTGTTGTTCAGTCACTCAGTTGTGTCTGAATCTTTGTGACCCCATGGACTGCAGCGCATCAGGCCTCCCTGTCCTTCACCATCTCCTGGAGCTTGCTCAAAGTCATGTCCATTGAGTCGGCCACGCCGTCCAACCATTTTGTCCTCTGTTGTCTGTCACCTTGTCATCCTGCCCTCAATCTTTCCCAGCATCAGGGTCTTTTCTGATGAGTCAACTCTTTGCATCAGGTGGCCAAACTACTGGAGTTTCAGCTTCAGCATCAGTCCTTCTAATGAATATTCAGGACTGATTTCCTTTAGGATTGACTGGTTTGCTCTCCTTACTGTCCAAGGGACTCTCAAGAGTCTTCTCCAACACCACAATTCAAAAGCATCAACTCTTTGGCACTCAGCCTTCTTCACAGTCCAACTCTCACATCCATACATGACCACAGGAAAAACCATATCCCTGACTAGATGGACCTTAGTCGGCAAAGTCATGTCTCTGCTTTTGAATACGCCATCTATGTTGGCCCTAACTTTTCTTTCAAGGAGTGTCTTTTAATTTCATGGCTGCAATCACCATCTGCAGTGATTTTGGAGCCCCTCAAAATGTGTATATGTAAAGGGAAAATACAGAAGCCAAAGGCAGTAGAGGCATGCATAAAATACCATGAGGTAGAAAGAAACTGAGTTGAAACTGCTGGTGGTTGAGAGCGATAGGAGGGCAGAAGCCGGGCAGATACTGACAGGCAGTGATGGAATCCCCACAGTGATGGGAAAATAGGAATGATGGGTTCGACCCTGCTGAAGTGGAAAGCACAAGCCAGGGCATCTCACGTGACCACTGAGGTAGCCTTTATTTCTCCAGCCTCTCTATCTATCCCAACATAAACATCCTTCACTTGAGGTAACACAGGAGGGTCTCTGTACTTGTTCCTCCTAGAAAGCTGCCCGGTGTAGTGATGGAATGCAGAAGAGCTAGCCTGCCCGGGGTCGCATCCATGCTCCATCACTCCTGAGCACTGTCATCTGGAGCAAGTTACCTGACCTCTCTGGGCCTCTGTTACATCATCTGTAGAGGAGTTTATCATGGGGGTAGTACTACTACTTACCTTGTAGGACTGTTATGAGAATTAAATAAACTGCCAGGGCCTGAGGAGATGGAACAACGCATCTGACTGGAGATTGTATCAGTCAGAACTGGGCTCAGCCTGAAGCGACAGGAAATCCAAAATATCCTCCAGGACTGAATAATAATTAAACAAGACACAGGTCATCTCTCTTCCATAAATAAAGTCTGAGGTGAGCAGTCCAGCTCTGACATGATGTCCCCAGGGTCCCATCCTCAGAATTCAGTTTCCGTTTCACGGTCCACACGGACTCTTGCCGGAAGGGAAGAGGAAACCCAGGGGGAGGAACGCAGACCCTCATTCATCCTAGAATGAAGCACAAACCCGCCCTTTTACTCCCACTTCCTTGAGCAGAGTCAAATGGCCACACCTAGTTGCAAGAGAGATTGGGGAATGTCGTCTTTATTCTGAGGAGCCACCAGGCCCCACTGAAAGATGGGGGCTGTATTACCTTCGGGGAAGGGAAGAAGAGATTAAGGGGGTAACCAGCGCCATAGTGAGTTTGTGTGGAGAAACAGAATGCTTCATTCATCCCTTGCTGGGGAAAGGCTTCTCTTCATCTAGCAGGGCTGGTGGATGTCCATCTGACTCTAGGCTTCAGGATTAGAAAGCCGCCTTGACCACCAACAGAAACCTTGACCACCAACAGAAACTCCAGTATCGTTGTTAGCACCACAAAGGTGATATATTTATCTCCCCCGATGAAACACTTGGCCTTGTTTTTAGTTGTTTCAGAACCCTGGTGGGGAAGAAGCGAGATTGTTTAACAGACTCTTTCAGTTTCCGGGATAGCTCAATGAGGGAAAAGACATGCACAAACTTTGTCCTCACACACAGGAGTCATGTAGAATTTCATATGTTGTGGACTCACGGCATGCAGAGAAGCCAGGGTGCATTTCTGGTTATGTTTCAATTGCACTCCTCCTGGATCCAAGATGTGCCTAGTGACTAAATGTGTCTGGATGCAATCTAAAAAAAACCCTCCAGTCAAAGCAATGCCATTATACATACTCCATTCTGGGGAGCTTTTCTGTTGAGTGGGATCCAGGGCTTTTGTGTTAATCCTTTAGCAGAGTTGGGGTTTTTGGATCTAAACTGACTATTCTCTACCATGTACTCTTCTAACATTTAGAAAATGTCCATTTTTAGCAAAAGCAGAGCTGTGTGAATGCAGCATATTGGTGTGGAGGAGGGTTACATTTCAGTTTTCTGTATTAGAGAAGTAAGAAGACCACTGACTTTTAGATTTGGAAGGAAATTTAGGGATCTTCGAGCCAACCCTTCCTATTACAGATGAGAAAACTGAAGCCCAGAAAAGGAGAGAAAAGCTGGTCACTCAAGCTAATAAATTATAGATTTGGACAAGAGCCCAATAACTACCACTTCAATATACCTACAGGATACCTACCACCCAAGGCAAAATTCCCGTCCACTCTCTTCCACACAACACCTTCCCTATAGTCAATACAACTAAGAAAGAGATGAGATGAGTTACTTAAACTAATTCTCCATGCCTCGTTTTCCCACCTGTAGAATGACAACCATGATTACTGTCTCACAGGGCTATCCATATAGGTTAAGTCAGAGAACTATGCTAATGCGTGTGTGCATGCTAAGTCACTTTGGTTGTGTCTGAGTCTGCAACCTCATGGACTATACCCCGCCAGGCTCCTCTGTCCATGGGATTTTCCAGGCAAGAATACTGGAGCGGGTTGCCTTGCCTTCCCCCAAAAGCTCTTCCCAACCCAGGAACCAAACCAACATCTCTCACGTCTCCTGCATTTGCAGGCGGGTTATTTACCACTAGTACCACCTGGGAAGCCCAACTAGGCTAACACTCTTACACAAACAAAGTAAATGTACCTCAAACCGAGTAAGGGCTCACAGGAGTTTTTATTAAAAGAGAACATCACGTAAAAGGTTAAAAGCTCTACTAGGCTAACACTCTTAAACAAAGTAAATGTACCTCAAACCGAGTAAGGGCTCACAGGAGTTTTTATTAAAAGAGAACATCACGTAAAAGGTTAAAAGCTCTACTAGGCTAACACTCTTAAACAAAGTAAATGTACCTCAAACCGAGTAAGGGCTCACAGGAGTTTTTATTAAAAGAGAACATCACGTAAAAGGTTAAAAGCTCTACTAGGCTAACACTCTTAAACAAAGTAAATGTACCTCAAACCGAGTAAGGGCTCACAGGAGTTTTTATTAAAAGAGAACATCACGTAAAAGGTTAAAAGCTCTACTAGGCTAACACTCTTAAACAAAGTAAATGTACCTCAAACCGAGTAAGGGCTCACAGGAGTTTTTATTAAAAGAGAACATCACGTAAAAGGTTAAAAGCTCTACTAGGCTAACACTCTTAAACAAAGTAAATGTACCTCAAACCGAGTAAGGGCTCACAGGAGTTTTTATTAAAAGAGAACATCACGTAAAAGGTTAAAAGCTCTACTAGGCTAACACTCTTAAACAAAGTAAATGTACCTCAAACCGAGTAAGGGCTCACAGGAGTTTTTATTAAAAGAGAACATCACGTAAAAGGTTAAAAGCTCTACTAGGCTAACACTCTTACACAAAGTAAATGTACCTCAAACCGAGTAAGGGCTCACAGGAGTTTTTATTAAAAGAGAACATCACGTAAAAGGTTAAAAGCTCTAAGCAGGTACTGAGGTCTTATCACTTCTTTCACTTGTTCATTCATTCATTCAATCAAGAGTAAATACATAGTTATTGATCTGCTCTGTGGCAAGCATTGAGCTGAATTCTGGGGATAAAAAGGTGAATCTGATCATGCTCATGGTGTAAAAGAGGAAATAAGTGATTACATAATATATTAAAACCTAAAAATGGAATGGGTAAATACAGGTGTGAGGTATAAAGAGTGTCCAATGAAGTCTCTTGATTGAGGCTGGGAGCAGGGAGAGTAACAGAAAATATTTCCTGAAAAAAGTGACTCCTGAGTTTGATTTTCAAAGAAACAGCAGATGCAAAGGCACTGAGGCATGAGACACTATGTTACTCATGGAATAATAACAGAGTTTGGTGTTAGAGAACAAGGTGCAAAGAGGGCAAAAATAGGAGCTGAGGTGGAACCAGATCATGAAGACTGTTCAGTCCATGTTGAGAACTAAGAGTTTATGTCCAGGCAGTCAAGAGCTTGGTGCATGCTTTTTGAGCAGAAAGAGATGTGCCCAGATTGCTTCTGGTATGAGTTGAGTAAAAGGAGCAATTTGGGAGGCAGGAAGCAAGAAAGCAAGTTAGGCGACGAGGTCAAGACTGCAAGCTGTTCACCAATATCCATCCAATATCCATTCTCTCTTCTTACATAGGGGTGGAATTTTTACCTGGACATAGGCTGCCCAGAATGAAGACTACATTTCCTAGTTAACTCCTTGCAATGAAGTGGGGCCATGCTCAGTGGGATGTGATTCTAAATTACATGGGAAACTCTGGGTTCCTAGTTAAAGGAAAGGTTAAAAATACCCTCTCATTTCTTATATTCCCCTTCTTTCTCCCTGGAATTCAGGGATGGTGGCAAGCCATCTTGGACCATGTAGATGAGAGCACCACCAGAAGGAGGAGGAATTCCCTAGCAGAAGGAATCTGAGCTTCTGAAGAGGAAGAAGCTGCAGACCAGCCTGGATTGTTACAAGACAGAGAAAAACCCTCCTGTCTTGTGTTTTAAGCCACTGGTACTTAGGTCTTTTTCCAACAAAGTTCCGTCTAGTCAAAGCTATGGTTTTTCCAGTAGTCATGTATGGATGTAAGAGGTGGACTATAAGGAAAGCTGAGTGCCAAAGAATTGATGCTTTTGAGCTGTGGTGTTAGAGAAGACTCTTGAGAGTCCCTTGAACTGCAAGGAGGTCCAACCAGTCCATCCTAAAGAAGATCAGTCCTGAATATTCATTGGAAGGACTGATGCTGAAGCTGAAACTCCAATGCTTTGACCACCTGATGGGAAGAACCAACTCACTTGAAAAGACCCTGATGCTGGGAAAGATTGAAGGCAGGAGAAGAAGGGGAAGCCAGAGGATGAGATGGTTGGATGGCATCACCGACTCAATAGACATGAGTTTGAGTAAACTCCAGGAGTTGGTGATGGACAGGGAGGCCTGGCGTGCTGCAGTCCATGAGGTCACAAAGAGTTGGACACGACTGAGTGACTGAATTGAACTGAACTGAAATCTAGGTCTCGGTCACATGCAGTCAAACCTGTTTTGTCACAATTCCATGAGATGCTGCTGTGTAGATGAAGGGAGACCGTCTAAGCTGAGGCAGACGGAATGGAGCAGAGATAACATCTGAGAGAAGCTGTGGGACTTACTCACAGAAGACACGCGAGGAAGAGGTGTCAGCTGCAGCTCCCGAGTGCCTTTGCTTGAAGACTTAAGTGCGTGATGACATCATCAAGGAAGAAAGACAGGAGAAATTAAATGGCTCCCAAACATTTTAAAGACTTGGAAGTTTTCTGGACAAGATCTCAGTTTTCAGTTCATTTATTCATCCATTCAAAAATCCTTTACTGAACTTGCACAAAGTATAAGTAACACATAATTTTTTCAAGTTATACATTAGCAACAGAGTCAGTTAAAAGGTGGAGATCTCTAATGTAACAGCAATAAAGTACAGAAATCTCTAGACTGTGCACAGATGTGTGAAATCCTCCATGACTTGAGATATCAACAGAAAGGCATCTCTTAATGAGTGCGGTGTTGCTCCAGATTTGTACAGGCAGTGATCCTGGAAAAGGGAAGTGCGCGAGGCACAGTTTGAGCTGAAAGACTTCATCAAAGCCTACTTGTTTGGAATCGAGGTGCTGTGAGAAAGAGAAAATCCCTTAATCGAGGAAGATTCCAGGTAACCAACTCACTGAGTTGTGCCATAATCCCAACTATCCTTAGGACGTCTATTTTCAACTAAATTGTTGGCACAAAATAAAATATGAGTATGTACATGCCCTACATCTTAAAACATAGCCCTGTTTAGATAATCTGTGCACATTTTCACAGCAGACTTTGAAGTGTTTATCCTCCTACACAAGCAGTTTAAATAATCACCCCCATGTGATGTTCTGGACTTCCTCAATAGAAAAGCTTATATCATATTGATTAAAAATTCAAAGGATATCTATAAATCAGGAAAGTCATTTTACATTTTTGTTACCATCTAAAAATATTAAGCTGCCTCCAACATATCCTAAAATAGGTTTCTTAAATATAAAAAACACAGGAAGGAAGATAAACAAGCTGATTTATCCTGTCTTAATGGACTGTTGAGATCCTCCCGTCTCTGTGGCCCTCAGGATCCTCTGTCAATGGTTAAATGAAGGTATTTCTCAACTAAGTCAAACGAAGGGAAAGTGTTGGTTTGATTAACTGGCATTCAGTGCAGTTCTCCAGGTTATTTCTTGAACACCTGCCAGAACCTGCCCTAGGCCTGTAGGATTTTGTAAATTATGTATATTATGTAGAATTATGTAAAATTGTTGCTCTGTTACAGATGCAAGCAGAGAGCCCTGGGGTCTAGAGGCAAGGATAAATTCCTTATGGTTAGAATCAAAACACTTCCCAAAGATTCCTACATTTGAGCTGAGCTTCAGGAAGGAAGGGCTGGACCTGTCAAGGAGGCAGATCTGACATTCCAGGCAGAGGGAATTCGTTTCCATGAGTGTTGGAGGATCAGTACAGAGCCTGGTGAGAATGGGCTGTCAGCTGTGCAAGAGGTATGTTTATGGGCTAACTGTGTCTCCAAAAATTCCTGTGTTGAGGTCCTAACCTGTAGTTCCTCAGACCATGACTGTACTTGGAGACAGAGTCTTTGAAGAGGTAATTAAGGCAAAATGAGGTTGTAAGTGGACCTCCCTGGNTCCCAGGTGACAGTGGAAAAGGGTGGCTTGTGTTAGAAATGTTGGTGACCCTGAGATGGACGTTCTTGCCAAAATAAAATCGAGTTATCCTGGAATACTGTGGTTCACCTTCTCACATATTTGAGTTCCTGTTTGGATTTTAGTTACTCCTCACATCAGCAGGATGAAAAACTGGAAAAACATAATATACCCCAGTTGATACCCAGATTACATAAACAGCATCTGAGGATTTCTTTACTACTGCAAGGATTGAATAATTTAATCTAATTTTCTTTTAGACCCAAATAAATAAGATGAAAGTCAAGATAAAGCTATAGTATCTGTTATAGAGTCCTGTCATTTATCATTGCTACCCTGTCTTGAAAGCTTTGTGAAAAGAGATGGTTTTGATATTTATTATTGAGATACAATTCCCACAAAGACGTATTTAAAACCTTTACATCTTATCCAGTGTTTGCAGTGTGTGCATGTGCTAAAGCAACTTTAAAAAAATGAAAATTTGGTACATTGAATAATAGCTTTTACTAGAGATGCTTCAGGCTGTGGAACCCCAGTGAGAAGTTGTCAGATACCATTTTAAGGAAACAGGGCTCTATTTTGATATGCATTTCCTACTAAGTATAAATCGAATCAGCAAGCAAAGAACATTGAATGCTTTAATTTGCTGGTGGCAACAAAGGATGTAATGATAGATACAATATAGTTAAAATTTATCATTGATGTTATAATTTCTTTTGGCCTATGCATGTGTGGAATAAAGTAAATAGATCTCTCTGTCTGTTTCACAGCCCANGGAGGCCTGGCATGCTGCGATTCATGGGGTCGCAAAGAGTCGGACACGACTGAGCGACTGACTGAACTGATCTGATTGGCTTCCTAATACGATAACGAAGTCTCCTCCTCCCTTCCCCTTCCCCCACCAACACCTGCACTTTCTCCATCCCCATCTCCTCCTACTCAACATGGTTACGGCCCTGCTTATAGAAGTATGAGTCTATATGCTATTGATAAGTAAGACACGCAGCAAACTCAACTTGTTTTTTTTTTTCTTTTCTGAAACCCATCTTGCTTTTTCCTGGAGCTAATTATTGTCTTCCTTCCACCCCTTTGTTTCCATGTTCGTATCAGTAACTCAACTTCAGATTTTCTAGCAGGACCTTATGGCATGTATCCATCCACCACACTGGTTATTCCATCAGTTTCACCTCACTGGGGGAGTCTCTCCCAGAACCTTCAGACCTGTCCTGTCTAGACTGGAGACCTACGTGCTTGGTCCACTCCATTCATCCTGGGGATTTTGCACGCTTTGCTGTCAGATTGCATCTCCCAGTTTTTATACTGCATTTTGTTACAGGAAGAATGCTTCTCACAGTTAGTCGTAGCCATGTATCTTATGCCTGGTCTCCATTAAGTAGGCTATCCGTAACAAGGGCCTCCCAAGTTGCCTATGAAGAAGAGATAGCTGGAAGACTGTTAAGGGCCAGGCCTGGAAATGGTTTACATTACCTCTACCCACCTCCCATTGGCCAGAACTCAAGTTATAAGACCTCAACCTACAGGGGATTGGGATACAGTCTTCCGTGTGTCCAAAAAAGTGGTATATGGAACGTCTAGCACTGTGTCTGCCAAATCTACCCAACTTATCACCAAGGCATTTTATTTTTCTTCCAATGTGTGTACTAAAGACAGTCTAAAGCAATAATCTCCATTGGTTCCAACCCCCTTGGTTTGTTTATGAACTAAAATCAAAACTCATCAGTTGTATAAACACAAACTAGAAATTTAGCTTACAGACAAAAAGTACTTCTAGCAAAAGTATTGAACAGCAGACCTCAGACAGTCACCGCCCCTTACCAGTTCTGAAATCCATTCCTACACTGGGAGGGCCCAGCCCTGGGAACAGGGCTGGAGCCCCGTGACTCCGCCTCTGGAAGGAACTCCTTTAGCAGTATTCTCCGTGGCGCTTTTCTCTGCTCTTTGGGAGACTCTTGATTCTTATGCTCCTTGGTCGTATCTGACGAGAGTGCTGTCAAGCGTGTCCCTTTGGGAGCCCTTGAGTCCTCTTTTCTGGTTGTGAAGTTTGTGCTGCAGGGGTTATGTTAGTTCACAAACTGAGGGTTTTTTTAAATCAAGTGAAAGTGAAAAGCGTTAGTGCGCAGTAGTGTCCAACTCTGTGACCCCATGGGCTATAGTCCACCAGTCTCCTGTGTCCATGGGACTCCCCAGGCAAGAAGACTGGAGTGGGATCAAACCCGGGTCTCCTGCATTGCAGGCAGATTCTTTACCATCGGAGCCACCAACTCACTGCCAATATAATGCCTTCCATCAAAAGCCAAAGTTTTTCATGTACTTGTTTCTTGACCAAATTCACCGACACAAACCAGACACAAAATTCTTTTCTAAGCATAGCCCTGCCTTCTGGGTACAGACTTATTTCACTGCCACCCTCTCTCGTCCACATCTTTCTCCCAATTTAACGACGACCACACGAGCCTGTTAAGCTTGAGTGGTGCCACCACGCCCACTTTCAGCTCTGAACTTCTCAGCTAGCTCTCCCTGGGCTGCTGGATTGCTCATTATAGCAAGTGATACTTTTTCAAACGTTTGTCGCTGCATAACTTGGGTCCCCGTCTTCTCAATTTCTGTTAATTCCTTTGCTGCCCACCACAGGGCACTGAGCCACTGAACAAATGCCACACAGTTTGCGTTACATTAGCATTCACTTTCTCTGAGAGTGAGAAAGCCACACTAGTTGCTACAATAGACAAAATCCAAACCTCTGTAGCTGCACACAATTCTTTATGTCTCACTCCTGTCTGTCCAGTGCAGATCAAGTGGCTCTCCATACCATAAAAGCCCACCCAGAGCTCAAAAAGCCTCAGAGCAATAACCACCACAAGGAGAGAGACCAGAAGACCATTCTGGACATTCCCATGCACGGAGGGGTGACATCCCTTCTTCCCACCTTCCACTGTCCAGGATTCGTTCCCATGGCTCCAACACAACCTCAAGGGATGCTGGGATATGTAATCTTCCTGTGTGTTGGGAAGATGAAACGGTACAGTGATAGTATTGACTGACACACCATGTCTTCTGATTAATTTTATTTTATGGAACCCATTCTCCAATAAATTCTTGAGAAGCATTATAGAGAGGCAAGATTTGGGGGGAACTCCAATGTCTGAAAATTGCTTTCTTATAGCTTCACATTAATAGCATGTTTGGGTATACAATTTTTTATTGAAAATTTTGGTTTCCTCCAGAATTTTCTGGCCTTTGCTCTAGTATCTTACAATTTCCTATATTTGTGTGTCTTTGAGAAGAGTCTCATCATTCTGATTCTTTTGTATGGGACTGAAGAGGTTTCTTCAATGTCATCTTCTAACCGATTATCGAATCTTCTTTTTCATTATTAAGTTTTTATTTCCAGAAGCTCCTTTACAGTCTCAGTATATTAATTTATGGGAGACTGTTCTTCAGCCATGGATAGTACTGTATCTTTCCTAAAAAAAATTTCTTCAAGAACGTGATTTTCTTGAAGTTTTTCATGCACAATTGGTTTCTTTGCCAGAAGGCTTCTTTTTGCTTTTGCTGTTGCAAGTCTTTCTCCAGCATCTGCTCATTGTTGGCTGTCTGCTCCCATGCAGAACTAAATGGCTACCTAGAAGAGTTGCCCCCATGAAGGAATCTATTGACTATGAAGATTCAATCATATTTTTCACAGAATAATACTCCTTTTTTTTTTTTTTGCCTGGATTCCAGTATTCCTAAGCAGAAGGGGGGTAGACACCTGGAGGTGGGACAGGGATCTACATCCCATAGACATATTTCAGTAAAACCTTGAATTTTTCAGTTTGGCATCTTGCCCTCAGTGATGCCTAGCTGTTCCTGGTCCACAGACCTACTTTTTTCCCATTCTAGTTAAGAAGGGTGGTTATCTCAGAAGTATGGAACAGAAGAAAGAATACAGGGGTCTCACCAGCTCTTAGACAACTCCTCTTTCTTATAGGAGATCTTCACCTCTGGAAGTCCCTGAACCTTTCAATTTCAAACCTTTCAGGGAATTTCATAGTTAAACCAGGTTGATTCCTTCTTTTCCCTGCTGTTGATTAAAGAGTGAGCCTTCCTGTGTCTGCTAAATCTGTTACTGCTTATTCATCTTGTTTTCCAGTTTCAGAAATTTTGTTACTCTGGGCTCTTCTCCGGTTCATCCCCATCAGTACTGCCTCAGATCTGGGCAAGAGGGAGACTGGCTCTGAGCATCTCCCATCCCAAAGAGAGAAGAGCAAGTAGTATACTCACTCAGGGTCTTTACCATCCCCTTTGGGATCACATTCTGTGTATACAAGACCCCCAAATTCCCTTTCCAAGTAGCCCCAGAACATCTCTAGGACCTGCCTGGGTTCCTTTCTAGGTCAGTTCAGCAAGTGCATTGCTAATGTGTTCACCCTAGACATGAGGGATGCCAAGAAAAGGCTCTTTGCAAAGGCTGAGTATAGAGCCAGATGTGTTCACATGTGTGCACTACTGCCTCATCTCAAAGCAAGCCACAGCTTTGACAAAAGTGAAATGAATTTTGACACTGCAGTTTGAGGCTATTTGGCATGAATATACAAATACATTTCAATTTTGTCACTATGAGGGTGTATTTGTCAAGGCAGAAGGATAAACTATAATAGTTTGTTAGCTTGACTTATAAACTTTTCAATATTTAAACACGTGACATAGCCCTCCACACTCTTGCTCTGGGGCTCCACAAACATCACAGGCGTTTCAGGAGAGAGCAAAGTTAGGCATGTCTGTCCAACCCGCCAACTTCAGCCACAAGCGTGCTCCTGCCTCCTTCCCTACTTGAGGCGCTCCTGTGATGCCTGATATTCTCACAACCACTGTGGCTCTTCCCCTCCTTTTGGATATTTCATTGACACTCTCAGCATCAAGTATAACCAGAGGAGTTTCATAAGGAATATTTATTCTTATGCTTTTATCCAAGAATTCTGCTGCAGTGTTCCCTCATATCTGAGTGCATATATATATATATATATATATATATATATATATACATCCTTCTCACGTTAATTCAGTTTTTTTTTAAGCTTTTGACATCATTTCCGTTCACTGTTATCTTATCATTCTGCTTCATTCATCCTTAAGTCTCACACAATGTTAGGTTTAATTCCTTGCTTATAGTAGAAATTCAATAAATATTTGTTCAACTGCCCTGCACTGAATTGTAAAATCTTAAAAATCTATGCCAACGGATGTTATTTTGAGATGTCGCTGAATCTCTCCCTCTTCTTTGCTGGCAGAAAACAAGTGACACGGTCACTGGACTGCTTAAGGCATGATTATGTTTGTGTGCTTCCTGCTGAAGAGTGGCTAACTATACTGACTGATTGTTTCAGAATTGTGTGAGACAGTCTCAAAGGTACATAATCAAAATAGCTGAAATTCTGCTTCTGCGCAGACTTCTTGTGATTCCTAGTGCTAAGGACCATCTGATAGAAAAATTTCTGAGCTCTCAAAAATTACTCTTCACAAAATATTTCCACCTGGACATGTCCCTTACGTGTCATTACTCTGACGTGAGCAACATTGAGGCATACTGCACAGTTCAGCCACGGGCTAGTGAGGGCAGAGACCCCTAAAACAGGAGAAAAGGATCCTCAGCCACCAGCCAAGCTACAGCCAGTAGAAGGGCACAATGTGAATCCAGCAAAGTCATCAACCAGCACTAAATCCTCACGGCTGTCAGACCTGTTGGAAAGATGTTCCCAGAGAGCACGACAGAAGTTCAGAGAGCCAGCAGAGCAGTGAATCTGCGTAGGCTATTGTTGAAGTGGACCGCTCCCGTGAGCATTTAAAGACACGCCAAGCAGCACGTATCCTCCTGGAAGAATAAAGCTATCTAAGAAAGTCGTCCTCTGGCCAAGTAACTTTTAGGGTTGGGGCAAGATTCTGATCCTGGTAAGGCGACCAAGGGAGCTCAAGCATGAATCCAGCTTGACGGCTGTCTCCAGGGACCTTTGCCCTGACTTTGTGGCCATTTGAGACATCGCTGTTCAAAAGACCTCACCAAGGCCATGCGTTTTGACTTCCCCTTCATTGTCAATTGCTTAAAATGGAAGTGGTGGTCCTGACTCCCTGCCTTTAAAAGTAACAGTGATTTATTAATTTGGGACAGTTGCTACGGAAATTTTGGTTATCAACTGTGAGTCAAAGTTAGGTATAAGTTTGGTCAGCCTAGCCTCTTAGAATCGTGTCTGAGTTTTCTCCAGGATGAGAGAAAAATAGAACTGAATCCTCAGTGGGAAATTCCAGTTACAAAAAAATTAAAAGCTTTTACAAGTTTTGTAGTACAGCTCCTACAAAACCAGGGACTTCCAACCAAGACACCCACTGGGCCTCCTCCACTGTCTCTACTGGACACACACGGCTGTGCTTCCTCCAGTGGCTACCTTTTTCTACTCCTGGGAGCCCAGAGCATGTCTCCCATGCTTTTCTCACACCATCAAAACAGACCCCCCAAAAAGTTCAGCTCAATCTAAAAGCAATTTAAAATATGAGGTTAGTAATGAGAGATCTGTCTCGCTCCAGAGGAAAAAACAGTAAAATGAACAAAAGCCACATTTTAACAGTTGAGTTTGAAATTAAGGAAAAAGATCTTATGGACTAGAATTTGGGTGTTAGGCCCTGTCTCCTTCTGAAACTAAAGGCAACATAAACATAGCTTCCAGAAAGGCTCTAATACCCTCCACATAACAGGTCTCTCTGGTTTTAAATCACCTAATAATAAATTCAGCTTTGAGCCTTCCAACTTTTGTTGCAAGTCCATGACAGCATTGGAAAGAGAACCCAAGATCCCTCGCTTCTGAAACCCTGTTCACCTGTTTCTCCTGTCTCTGCCTCTGCAATGAGGAAGTATGACTCAAGCAATGCTTTGTCATCCACAGAAGACAAGACTAAAGAAGAACAGCCCCACAAACAGTCCTTGAGGACCTTAGCAATGCCTTACTATTCTTTGGAAAACATTCCCTTGAGTCTTTAATATGGAGTTGCCAGCACACACACACACACACACACAAAAATGGTCTTCAGGTTGGGATATGGTCAAGGAGAGCAATATACAGAAGAGAGATCGACCGGGACCATTAACATAAACGATTGACCTGTCTTTCACAGAGGAAGCTTCCATGATGTTGAGGCTTCCATATTTCTTGTTTGCATGTGCTTAAGTATGAGGTTCCTAATGTGAACTCAGAGAAGAACATGCTCTTGGCGCAGATGAGAAAACACCTTGCCTGCTTCTAATTCTTAATATGAACACAGATAATGAAAGAGAGTTTCTGGATTCTTCTTGAGAGGTTTTAAGTGGAAGGTGTCAGAAAAGTTCCCAAAGGCATCAATGGCTCGTCTGTCATAGGAGAGATGTGTATAAGAGACAGTTCATGCATTGGAGAAGGAAATGGCAACCCACTCCAG
>SJYV01046737.1:790560-832137 GCA_006410875.1 Neotragus pygmaeus | reverse complement strand
ATATATATATATATATATATATATATACATATACATCCTTCTCACGTTAATTCAGTTTTTTTTTAAGCTTTTGACATCATTTCCGTTCACTGTTATCTTATCATTCTGCTTCATTCATCCTTAAGTCTCACACAATGTTAGGTTTAATTCCTTGCTTATAGTAGAAATTCAATAAATATTTGTTCAACTGCCCTGCACTGAATTGTAAAATCTTAAAAATCTATGCCAACGGATGTTATTTTGAGATGTCGCTGAATCTCTCCCTCTTCTTTGCTGACAGAAAACAAGTGACACGGTCACTGGACTGCTTAAGGCATGATTATGTTTGTGTGCTTCCTGCTGAAGAGTGGCTAACTATACTGACTGATTGTTTCAGAATTGTGTGAGACAGTCTCAAAGGTACATAATCAAAATAGCTGAAATTCTGCTTCTGCGCAGACTTCTTGTGATTCCTAGTGCTAAGGACCATCTGAGAGAAAAATTTCTGAGCTCTCAAAAATTACTCTTCACAAAATATTTCCACCTGGACATGTCCCTTACGTGTCATTACTCTGACGTGAGCAACATTGAGGCATACTGCACAGTTCAGCCACGGGCTAGTGAGGGCAGAGACCCCTAAAACAGGAGAAAAGGATCCTCAGCCACCAGCCAAGCTACAGCCAGTAGAAGGGCACAATGTGAATCCAGCAAAGTCATCAACCAGCACTAAATCCTCACGGCTGTCAGACCTGTTGGAAAGATGTTCCCAGAGAGCACGACAGAAGTTCAGAGAGCCAGCAGAGCAGTGAATCTGCGTAGGCTATTGTTGAAGTGGACCGCTCCCGTGAGCATTTAAAGACACGCCAAGCAGCACGTATCCTCCTGGAAGAATAAAGCTATCTAAGAAAGTCGTCCTCTGGCCAAGTAACTTTTAGGGTTGGGGCAAGATTCTGATCCTGGTAAGGCGACCAAGGGAGCTCAAGCATGAATCCAGCTTGACGGCTGTCTCCAGGGACCTTTGCCCTGACTTTGTGGCCATTTGAGACATCGCTGTTCAAAAGACCTCACCAAGGCCATGCGTTTTGACTTCCCCTTCATTGTCAATTGCTTAAAATGGAAGTGGTGGTCCTGACTCCCTGCCTTTAAAAGTAACAGTGATTTATTAATTTGGGACAGTTGCTACGGAAATTTTGGTTATCAACTGTGAGTCAAAGTTAGGTATAAGTTTGGTCAGCCTAGCCTCTTAGAATCGTGTCTGAGTTTTCTCCAGGATGAGAGAAAAATAGAACTGAATCCTCAGTGGGAAATTCCAGTTACAAAAAAATTAAAAGCTTTTACAAGTTTTGTAGTACAGCTCCTACAAAACCAGGGACTTCCAACCAAGACACCCACTGGGCCTCCTCCACTGTCTCTACTGGACACACACGGCTGTGCTTCCTCCAGTGGCTACCTTTTTCTACTCCTGGGAGCCCAGAGCATGTCTCCCATGCTTTTCTCACACCATCAAAACAGACCCCCCAAAAAGTTCAGCTCAATCTAAAAGCAATTTAAAATATGAGGTTAGTAATGAGAGATCTGTCTCGCTCCAGAGGAAAAAACAGTAAAATGAACAAAAGCCACATTTTAACAGTTGAGTTTGAAATTAAGGAAAAAGATCTTATGGACTAGAATTTGGGTGTTAGGCCCTGTCTCCTTCTGAAACTAAAGGCAACATAAACATAGCTTCCAGAAAGGCTCTAATACCCTCCACATAACAGGTCTCTCTGGTTTTAAATCACCTAATAATAAATTCAGCTTTGAGCCTTCCAACTTTTGTTGCAAGTCCATGACAGCATTGGAAAGAGAACCCAAGATCCCTCGCTTCTGAAACCCTGTTCACCTGTTTCTCCTGTCTCTGCCTCTGCAATGAGGAAGTATGACTCAAGCAATGCTTTGTCATCCACAGAAGACAAGACTAAAGAAGAACAGCCCCACAAACAGTCCTTGAGGACCTTAGCAATGCCTTACTATTCTTTGGAAAACATTCCCTTGAGTCTTTAATATGGAGTTGCCAGCACACACACACACACACAAAAATGGTCTTCAGGTTGGGATATGGTCAAGGAGAGCAATATACAGAAGAGAGATCGACCGGGACCATTAACATAAACGATTGACCTGTCTTTCACAGAGGAAGCTTCCATGATGTTGAGGCTTCCATATTTCTTGTTTGCATGTGCTTAAGTATGAGGTTCCTAATGTGAACTCAGAGAAGAACATGCTCTTGGCGCAGATGAGAAAACACCTTGCCTGCTTCTAATTCTTAATATGAACACAGATAATGAAAGAGAGTTTCTGGATTCTTCTTGAGAGGTTTTAAGTGGAAGGTGTCAGAAAAGTTCCCAAAGGCATCAATGGCTCGTCTGTCATAGGAGCTCAACTTGATCCTTTCGAACCTTCAAAGTGAGTCCTTCCCATAGAGAAAACAGACTTGGCAAGCACTGAACTTCTCATCTTAATGCTGACAAGGGGGCCGGGGCAGGAGGAGTCGGGGGAGGGAGGGAGGTGCCGCAAGCGAGTCCATGGAGAAGGGCTGAAAATTATCTTGGAAAAAGTTCAGTCGCTCCCAGAAAGCGCCTTCTCCTGGCTCTCGAGAGGGTAGTGTGTTCTGGAATGGGTCTTCCCTGTGATACTCTTGCCTTGGAAAGCACTGCGGTCTGTTCCCCTTGGGCAAATTCTTGCCTGCCCTTAAATACCAGGTGGAGAGAGACATTTCCCACCTGAAACTGACCACTCTCTTGGTTGGTCTTCAAAATAAAGCCAGTGTAGCTAACAGTAAGCTAATATGGCAAGCTGCATCTGTGCATCTGGAATACAGGGAGTTTGGGGTTTTCTGTTTTTGCTCTTTTTTTATACAGGGTTTAACTGGATATATGATACAATCAAGAAATTGTTTTTTCCCCCACCAATGCCTAGGTCAGATTCCATCACTTTCAAGTCAGTTTCAGCCATTAAAATCTGATCCCATATTCAGAAATTTTAAACTCTAATCCAGACCATTCTAAGTCAAGGCTTTAAACTTGCGTTCAATTAAAACTTCTCCACTCAGCTCAGGCTTGAGTTCAGGCTCAGGGATCAGCCCCTGTGGAGGGGTCATTGCCTGGCCTTCTCTCGCAACAATACCTCCTGCCCCAGCAGCTCAACATGCCCAGGCACCTGCTCTTTGGTTCTCCAGGTACAAAAGGGATGAGAAGGAAAATATCAAAGGAATTTTTACTTAATTGGTGCTGTTTCAGTGCCTGATGTGCTTCTGTCACCTAAGCGCTGACTTTATTTTGCAAACAGCAAGCAGGTCAGGGTGTACTAAAGACCACATCTAGGGCTCCTCCTTGGAGCAAGCCATTCTCCCCCTGGCTGAGCCCCTAGGACCCCAGACCCATTAGCTCCTGCCCTGGCAGTATATCTCTGGGGTCTGCTTACCCAGGAAAATAGGCTTCTTGGACAGGATCCCTTCAAGACAACTGGAGCCCAGATCTGCTTGCACGTCTGCCTGATGCCTTGGGAATATGTTCTTGCCCCTCAAAGCAATCAGTACAAATACAGCTTGCTCAGCCACTGAACTTGTTCCTGTAAGCCACCCCCAGCCAGCCTCCCACCTCAAGACTCCTCCAGGAGACACCTGACAATCTTTCTAGAGAGTTCTGTGCTCAGACAAGTAAGATAACAAGTTTCTGAACCCCAACCAATGTTCAGCAAGGAAATGTGACATGGTCACCCCTTCCAGCAGGTAACACTGAAGTCTAGCAGAAGTTCTGGTGGTTTTATTGAGACTTCTTCATTTGGCTCATGAATGAGAGCAAAAAGAAGTGACACTTTCTCCTCTTTTCCCTTCCCTGAGGAGAAGACTCAAAGCTGGGTTTACTCCTACAAATATCCCTTCAAAATAATTCACAATAAATGCCCATCTTCCAATAAGATGGATGACCTGGTTTATGGGCACAGGTGTTCAAAGACGAGTCCTCCTTGGTAAATTCTGAATGAATGTGAAGTTATTTATTTAGCCCACTTCCCTCAATTTTAAGGCTTCAGCTGAGATTCCAGTGCAGAGAGATAAGTCTCTTTTCATAGGTCATTTCATAGATTCTGCCTCTTCGTGAATGAGGTCAATTTCTACTAGGACAAAAAAAAACATGATGTGACAGTGCAGTGTTCACTCCAGCTGTCTCCCCGCCTCCCCACACCTCCACTGGGCGTCTCTTTGGCTGTGCCAGAGTCCTCAGCACTGACCCTCTGCTTAGCCACATGCTCAGCCCCAGTGTCATGAACTTGGACCCCTGTTCAGGAGGTTAGTTTTCCTTCCCCCAAAAGGCTCACTAACCAACTTTCAAGGAGCCTTCAGACACCTGAATGTGTCTCCAGCCTTTACTTCCCCCTGAGGCACTGAAGCGTCTTACGGGGAGAACTGGCTGCTTCCACGTGAAGAATTGAGAAGCCTCAGCCAGCAGCAGATGACAGCTCATTAAACATCAAGTGTTCCTTTGAACAAAGGACACCATCAGAAGTTGCCAACCCAAGGCACATCCAAAGATAAGTGATAAGACGGAACTTTACAATCAGCATCCCCTTTCAGTTCCCCATTTGCAGTTGATGGACAGGAAAATGCTCATCTTAACCAGGCTCAATTTAAGCACCGCTCACCTTCCTCTTGTGTTGCTGTGACGTCACAAAATATAACAGAATATCATTCCCCAGAAGGCAAGGAGACAGTTCATTTTGCTCAGGGGGTAAAAACCACATAGAACATCCTAAAGTCAAATGCAGATTGTTTATAGAAATTCTCTTAACATTGTCTGCAAGTAATGCAGTGAATATGAGAGGACACAGCAAAACATGCACAGGCTTGGATTTCTTTACACATCAAAGCGGATGGCAAGGAGGGTAAAAGACGTGAGGGATCACCGGTCCAACGCAGGTTCGACCTTTCGTCTTCTGATTTCCCAGCACTGAAAAACTCCACAATGTCATTTCCGCTGGGGTCCACGCTGAACGCTCAGAGGAGTAATGGGGGCCGTGCAGGGGAGGGATGAGCAGGAAGAGGGGCGGGGCCGGGCCTCTCAGCCAGGGCACAGCCCCAGGACGCAGTCCAGTCAGGGCCAGCTCCCCAGTATTGGCGCTAGAAAGGAGTGGGGCGGGGTGGGGGGCAGCTGAGAGGCCTGGGCACTCGGGCCACATCTGCTGCCCCCCAGGGCCTCCAGGGCAGCTGGCCCCACGGGCCATCAGATGTGGATCGATCACAGCAAGCCACTCACGCTCCAGCTCAGCTGTGTCCCCTCCAGCACCGTCCTGGCCTCGCCGTCCCTGTGAACTCCGGAACCCTAGCCTCACCTCCCTTTCCAGCCCACTCCTGTTCCCTAGGTCTCACGGGCCAATGTGTCTTCCACCTCTGGATGCTTCCAGAAAGGCGCTTAAAGATTCAACTCTCTGACACCTGCTCGGGGCAGTCCAGTCAATTCCCCCCTCACCATCCTATCCACCTCCCACTGAGGGCTGTCACAACTGGGACTGTTCCCATCTCAGAGTGTCACCTCTGACCCATTCACATCCTTTAAACTGCTCTTCCTTCCTTTCCCAGTTCCCTTCTAAGTTGGGCCGAGCTGATGTTCAAAATATTTAACAACCGGTAGGGTACAGGCTCCAGGCAGAACGGATTCCAACAGTGAACGATCACCCCCAGGAGAGCTGATGGGCACCTCTCGCAGAAGGAGTCTGAAGTGAGGATGGAGAAACGCGTAGGCCCGCATCAAAGGCCCACGGCTGCTCTTCTATCGTCAATCCTTGTTGCCTTCCAGAGCCTCAGCCCCGTCTACAACTGGACCAACCCCTCCTCACTCACAGAACGGAAAAGCTGCCTGTGTGGGAGCAAGAAGGGTCGTNTGAGGATGGAGAAACGCGTAGGCCCGCATCAAAGGCCCACGGCTGCTCTTCTATCATCAATCCTTGTTGCCTTCCAGAGCCTCAGCCCCGTCTACAACTGGACCAACCCCTCCTCACTCACAGAACGGAAAAGCTGCCTGTGTGGGAGCAAGAAGGGTCGTGCCTATGTTGGGAAGGGGCTGGATGCAGTGCTGGGGGGCCGCTGAGGTTCTGTTTTACACTTGGGCAACGTCCTCCCCCCACCCCCCCATAAATAAACATCTCCACGCATAAATTTCAACATGTGTATCTTTCTGAAATCACGCCCCTTCCAAAGGACAAGCCCTCTCCGTGTTGCCACATGAACTACTAGGAAATCCCAGGGCAACCCGGCCCTCTGAATGAGGGCTGCTTCCGCATCCAGCGGCTGGGAAGAAGTAAGCCGGCTCTCATTGACTGTCCTTGGCCACCGCCCCGACGGGCTGGGCCAGCTATCCTCTTCCTTTCCAAATAAAGTAGACCCATTGGCATCTGAGAGAGAAGCCACATCAGATAAAGATGCCCAAATATCAATTCTATTTTCGTGGGCAAAGTCAGGCATCATGATTAAGATACCAACCATTGCCTGGAAATAAAAGCCCACCCAGAGGTGTTAGGGAGCTGAAAGTACCATCAACAGTAGCTGGCAGTCATCTCAGGGAACAGCTCCTCTCCTGTCTCCGTTACAGGCTTAAATATATTCCAGATATATTTGAAATATAGATCTATTTCTGGCATTCCCTGGGGCTGCCAGGAAAGACAAGGATCATCCCAAAAGCCCCGGCCTCACAGGGCATTCACTGGGGAGACACAAACATCTGCCGAGCTGGGCTGGATTGAACATATTTAAGAAACACTAATTTCTCTTCCCTCCAAAAAATATATTTCACGAATCTCTTGAATTATCTTTTACTATTGAATTGGTACAGCAAAATGTGTTTAAATCAGGGCAGTGAAATCAGTTGCAAACCTGCAGTTATAAACCTCTGCTTTCACCATGGGTGTTTTTTTTTTTTTATCACTTTTGAAGCTTTAGGCTAAACACACATAAATATTTAGTCAAAGCAGTTGAATAACCCTAAAGGCCCATGACTGCCAAAGGAGAGAAATTTCATACTTGTACTACTGGATGAATGGCCTTATCAGAGAGTGAGGGCATTTCTCATTTAATTTAGCATTTCTGTGGGCCTTTCTGGAGTATAAGAGGAAAGCTGTTGCATCAAAGAATAAGGGTGAAAGAGCAATTACATGACAAGAGTATTGGGCACAGTTTCCAATTTGCTCAGAAAACCCTGAAGTACATAATCTGAGGCTAGCAGAGATACGGCCCTGCAAGGAGGTAAACAAGGAAGAGGCCGCTGGAGTCTCAGAACACGAAGACAAATGCCAGTTCAGACAAGTTTCGCTTGCCCTCATGAGCCAGATTTTATGGAGACTTCAAGAACCTGATATCCCTCCAACCCCTCTTTGTCTGTGCCTCTGCACATAGAAAACATATCCATGGTTCATCCGAAAATGCTCCGACCCCAAACTGTAAATCTCACCCTAGAGCCACAGTTATTATCCTTTAAACTCTCTGTTCATCCTAAGCTCCTCACGGAGGCCAGGTATACAAGACGGTGCTCTTAATATGTTCACACGTTCCTCTGGCAGAGATTTAACGTCGGCTTTGAAACATGCCACTGATGAAGCTAGAGCCTAGAGCACAGTTTGGATCGGAGACAGACTGGGTCAAGCTGGCATCAGTCCAGGACCAAGCGCCTTGTAGGGACAGGAATACAGAGGCAGACCAAAGGGCGGCCAGAGTGGGAAGCTAGAATGCTTCGCGTCAAGGCTGTGGATCAGCTCCCAGGCTGCAAGGCGCACAAGGCACAGGCAGAAACGTCCTCCCTGAATGGGCTGGGTTGGATTGAATCAAGATAGAGGGGCCGACGATTGTGGACCCAAAGTCTGTCAATTCCGTCACCTCCCAGGCGCTGTGCTGAGCAGCTGGGTTGCAGACAGCCTGGCATCAGAAGGATGGAGGGTCCGCCCCGGTCCGAGTTGTGATCGGCTAACTCCCCTGACAAGTCATCTCTATCACCAGCCACCACAGGGCTAAGCTGTCTGCAGGGGACGGGTTTCATACCATGCGACTCTCAACCCGGATGGCGCCCAGCTCTGCGCAGCGTCCAGCTCTGAGGCCCCCTGCATGCCCAGCCCTGCTCCCCTGCACCCCCACCACAGCTGGGCCCTGTGCACGCTGTCACCTCACCCCCGTCTGGGTCCATGCCAAGCGGGGCCCCAGGAAGGAAACGGTGGAGTCGCTTCAGTTCTCCTCCCTCCCGACCCCCACCCCCAGACCCTCGTCCTGACCTTGCCCTTCCTACCCCGCTGCCCATCTGGCCGGGCTTAGCTTCAGGGTCCCCTGCCTGCAGACTGACAGGGGAGGGTTGCCCATGCTCGATGGCTAGGTCGCTGGGCCACACAGACCTCGCAGCCCCAGGACTGATCCCCAGGCTCCCACACATCCCCGAGGGCAAGTCACTCCCCCCCCCCCCCCCCCACCGGGGGGCCCNCCTGCCTGCAGACTGACAGGGGAGGGTTGCCCATGCTCGATGGCTAGGTCGCTGGGCCACACAGACCTCGCAGCCCCAGGACTGATCCCCAGGCTCCCACACATCCCCGAGGGCAAGTCACTCCCCACCCCCACCCGCAACTGGTGGCCACACAGTCAAGGCTTCTCATCCCGCACAGAGCTCCCAAACTGATCCCCTGGGGCCCCAGGTCACAGAGCCAGGTGTCCGTCTTATATCCTGGGTGCCCAGGTCCCGTGTTGGATGTTCCAACCTGGTCCTTTGAGTCTGCTGTTCCAATTTTTCAGATCCAAGCCCTGAGCCTTAATCACAACCAAGTCAGGCTTCTCCAGCCCAGCGGTGGGCACCCTCTGCTGGAAACCGACCTTCACTCGGGTTCTCCAGCCCTCACTTGGGTGGGATCCAGACCGAAAGCAGAACCCCCCTTCTCTGGATGCCTGTCCCGACCCCCACAGCCCAGCAGGGTGAAGGGCGTCGCCCCGCGGTCTCAGAGCCCCTCCCCCCCTCATCGCTTCTCTCCGGGATTCTGCTTTTGTGTTCTATTGTTCTACTGTGTTCCACTACAACTTGACTGCCTCGTCTAGGAGCTGTGACCTTAAAGTTAGAGATGAGGTTTTTACCATTTCCGTATAACCAGGAATGCCACATAAAAGTGCAAATATATTGCCTAACACAGAGAGAAAACAAAAGGCGTGCCAGTTAAAAGAATTTTGGATGGATGAATGAGGAAATGAGTTTTCTTGTGGATAACAGCCAGCCCAGCTGACTTTCTCTGCAACCCCGTGAATTTTCACGACCGGGGTCCAGCTTCGTGATGATAGTTCTCTGGACCACCCAGAAGATTAAGCAGCCCCGCCCACCTCACCGGTCTCAGACGTGGGGGGCGTGGCTGGGCTCAGCGCCCCAGGGTCCAGCCCAGCCCAGCGACGATGTTGGGGACAGCAACATCTGCCAGACAGGCGGTCGCCTGTCTGGAACCGCCCCCCAGCCCTCCCTACTTATACCATGTCTCACAGAAAGCCAGTGGTCTGGCCACACTAAAATTCTGCAGCTCAGCACCCTTTTAAGTGGTGGCTTAAACCGTTACCATTTTTAGAACAGCATTAACTCCTGTCTATTCTTAAAGAATATTCCTGCAGGAAGCCAGCTAATGTTTCAGAAACCACAAAGTTCACAGGCTATGGAAGAGAAGAGAGGAAGAGCAAGGAGGAGCCATTTTTATAATTTACCCGAAGAGCTATCTCTTGAAATTCACTGAATATCAACACGGAGAGAACCTGCTTTCAACCACGACTGCTGGCAAGCTTCCGAGTCTCCTGTGTGTCTGTCCCAGTGCCTCATGACAGTACACAGATAAATACTCAGGAGACTCAGTTCTAAAAGAGCCCACTCCACTGGGGGGGGGGGAGTGAGATTTGGAGGGCCCCCGGGACCAAGGTGTGGGACCCTCCCCCCACCATGCTGGACTTTCCAGAACAGGCCTGATTTCAAATATGCAGTCCTGTTGTACAAATGTGATTTCAACACTTATACAAACTGCATGTCCTGGGCACTCAGTGTGTAGTCCTTTCACTGGATAGACCAGAAAGGAGCTTCTCAAGCCTCTATGAGAATCGTCAGAGAGTCTGCAGACCATGCCCACCCTCTGGCAAGGGTGGGGAGGGTATTAAAAAACAGAATATTCTAGAAAGCACCCCACACACCTGCAGAAGGTGGGCAGAGGATTCTATCCTGGGACAGGGCTTGTCCAATGAGGCAGGAAACCAGGAGAGACCCCGGGCATTGAGAACGGCAGTCCCTGACAACTCCTAGGGTGCTGCCTTCCTGGGGCCACTAACAGCCTCTTTCGGATCAGTTGGGATCAAGTGCATCTCAAGTGTGAACCACTAGACTCTACAACAGAATGTACACACAGCGTTTCCGAACTGGATCCCCCAGGCAGTGGGGAGGCCTAATGGCACTCTGCAGAAGCGTGGGACTGCTCCCGTCTCTTCCTTGGTGGACTGCCTATCAGAGTCCTCATCAAAGTCCTTATCAGAGTCCTTATCAGAGTCCAAGGTACTTTGGCATCATCTGTGTTATCACGGTCCATCTTCTCTAGTCATCAGTCTGCCATTGTTAGCATTTGTGTATAAATCAATAACTTTGCAGGAGTTCCCCTCAGCTGTGTCATCTTCCCCTCACGTGTGCAGCTGCCTCACGGCTAGGGAAGAGGCGATCCCCCTTCCATCCATTTTGTCAGGGTGAGTTTGCTGCTAAGTTGGCACCAGCCACTGCCATTCAGAGTCTCCAGTCTGCACTCACCGCACAGCTAGCACATCCCCAAGCCTAGCATTCATTCCATAGGTGGTAGAGTGTTGGAGCAGCTATTAAAGACATGTCTCCTTCAGTCTGTCCAATCTATCCATTGTCTTCCAGCCACAGTGGAGAGATGAATGTAATCTGGGGGAAAAATAGAATCTTGCCACATGGCCTACGGAAAACAGTCTTCCCATGAAGGGGAGGCTCACAAAGCTCACTGTATCCCTCCACCCAGGAAAATCCCTTTTTGGCATAAGCTCAGGTCACATCCCAATATTCCCATCTTTGGCGCCTGGCCAATGCCTTACAGAATTCCTATACACTCTCTGGTGTGCAAAAAGAAAAACAGACAAAAGCAGTGGTTTTTAAATCAGGGTCTGGGGTGGGAGGGAGAAGGGGGCTGTCACGAAGGGGTCCATAAACACACTGGAATTATGTGTAATGTTGTCTTTCTGCAAATATGACTTTCATCAGCTCCCAGAGAAATCCATGATCCAAGTGACATTAAGCTTCACTGCTTTAAGGTATGTTCCAGGCAAGTAAGAACTGTCATCTGGTACAAAACGGAAAACATGCCACTTTCCTGTGCCAAACCTAGAAAATCACTGGCAGGAGCCATTTGACTTTTGACTTTTAAACTAGAGCCATAATCCCATCGCCTTCCTGTTCTGTCAAGCTCTTTCCCCAGGCCTGTACCCCGAGTCTCCCTGGTTTCAACCATGACTGACCCCCCACGTCTCTGCTCACGGCCTACACATTGAGGTGACTCAGCCTGGGGTCCCAGAGTTCCTCACTGAGGAAGCACCGGTCACCATGGTCAGCTACAGTACCTATTTCCACCAGGAAGGGCACAAAGCAGAAGAGCCATTTCTGGGTGTTCCCTTTGCCCACCTTCAGCACACCATTCCATCAGGGGGTCCTGGAAACTGTCTGTCATCATCTAGCAGTAGAAAGGGCACCCAAAGGTTTGGGATGGGGGGTCTGGCTTGTCCCCGAATGCTTAAATGCAACCAAGCACACCTCTGCTCTCCTCTGTCGAGTACAAGTAGAAGGTCATTACAAGCAAGGGTACCCCACGAGTGCTTCTCCCAGAACCGCTGCTCTATCCTGCCAGGAACTACCTACCTGACTATGCATTTCCCACTACTTCCTGTGGCTCTTGATTTCAGGAGGGACCTGGTTCAGTCAACTTCTTTGGCTCAATGACTTGTTCAGCTCCTGCTTTTTACCTGATGCCCTGGTTCTGGCCCTCATCAAGAAAGAATACGCTAACCCTTTGGCCATGGAGAGCTTCTCCTTCCCAGTCAGGCTACACTCCCTCACTTTTCACTTCTCATCTCCTCAGATCTGCCTATGGAGGTTCCCTGAAGAGTTTCTCATATTTACCAGTTTTTCAGAGCCTTGGAGGAAAGAAGGGCATTTCAACCATGGCTCCAGGCAGTCAATTTGTCCACGTTTCGTTCTTTGAAATTTCTAAAAGCGAAGAAACTGAGTACTGTGCTGAAGCATCATTTTTCCCTCTTCTCTGATAGAAGATGGAGCCCTGGTCCTCACTGGGAAGATGTTCAGATGCTCCCTTGCCATCACAAATGAAGCCACCATAAGGGGAAAGCCTTCCTCTCTCCTGCATTCTCAACTGCCTAGCTGGCCAGACCTCACCGTCAAGGTTATTACTTATTTGCCAGGTAGGCTTGCTGGTTCAGGGGGGCTGGGAGGAAGTTTCTTGTGAAGTATTTTGTGGCCCTGCAGTGTGACCCCTTGCGACGTTGCCTGCCGCATCCTGGGAAGCCAGGAGGGCGAGTGCCGCCCCACCCTCAACCCCCTCCTAGGGCGCTGTCCATGGTCCTGAACTGCATACTCCCTGGAGGCAACCTCACAGTCTTCCCTTCCTGAGAATCATCCAAAAACCGATTCATCTGGACACAAGCTCCTAGATAAACTAGAGAGTATTGTTGGTATTTGGGTATGGAAATGGGTCTTTTCGGCTGGGCACCCTCTGACTCTCCATGGTAGGGTTTGCCCACCCCGTGGAGTGATGAGATTGGCCCCAACAGCCCCACCTTCCCGGGAATCTGAGCAGAGGAAGGCAGCCCAGCCCCACGGGGCTCCTTCCAGCCCAGCTGCCCCTCTCCTGGACACCACCGCCCCTTGCCTCCTTTCCCTCCTGCCCCTTGGGCTCAACCCTTCTCATTTTCTTCCCCCTCTCCTCCTCTTCAGACAACGTCCAAGGGCAGATCCATCCAGAGAAGTCTGGGAGGGAAAGGGGGGATGCACTGGGTAAAAGGAGGGAGAGGATGAGAGCAGAGGCATCCTGACTCTACTCTGTTGCTGGAAACGCTGGCCCTCTGCAATTTTACAGAATGAAGGTGGCAAAGATCTATGCCTCATAAATCAAGACTGCACAGCTGATTATGTCTTCCTCACCTTTCGACCACGAGGACATTGCCCACCTGTCACTCAGCAGGAAGAGTCATGCACAATCCACTTTGCCCTCTGGTCAGAAAGGCAGAAGTGGGACAAGGAGCCAGCACCCGGAGTCCCGGGATCTGAGGCTGGGGTCAGCCTGTGCAAGTCTGTTCACAAAACCTTGGGGCCTCAGTTACAACTTGTGCAAAATGAAGACAGCCACAATGGGCAGTGACCTCTGGACTTTTCACACCCCCTGTGGGCGTCCAAGTGTTTCAAAGCATGGATTCTGAAAATGTCATCTAAATCCAAAAGTACACAGCTTTGAACAGACGCAGCTGTAGTCTGTGCCTTAAGTGTTCTCGCGTTTTCTGGGTGGGAAAGCTGGGCCACCAAAAAGCCAAGAGTCCCCTCACAGGTGACAGAGCCCTTCTTCACCCAGAGACCACGAGAAGTCTTTAGCAGCTTTCTGCCAATCCCTGATATGCAATGATTTTTCCTTGCATTTATTTCTCAAGGAAAGAAATATGATGCAGTACACTCAACTAACAGCATGCATGATAATAGACATAAAGACTGGAGGGAAGTTCTCTAACCTAATCCTTAATCTACTGATTTTTTTTTTTAAGCCATTTGTACCACAGATGGATCGGATGGACTAAAATTCTGTCCCCTCTCGGAGACTGTTAAATTATGCATCACAAAAGGACAATCGCCTTTGACCTGAGCCCTTCCGGTCCAACCACACTACCCTGTCCTTTCCAGCAGGGAGTGATTGGCTCTCCGAACTGGACATCTTAATAGACTGGATTCTGATTGGGTGGCTGGTGGGGAGCGTGGGTGGGGATGCGGGACCACCTAGCTTCCAGTAAGGAGTTATGACTAGTGAGGGGAAAGCAAGGCCACAAAGAAGAAAAGCAAAACCCAAGCTTGGAAGCAGCCCCACATCCTGTCCTTCGGCTCTCAGGAAGAGACTGTCCTGACGTCTCCTTCACCCAGTGCACACACTGCGTTTCAGAGGCAGAGAGGCGGCCGGTCCAGCTGTGCCGTCTGAGGGCGAGGGCAACCCCCTGCAAACAGGGCAGTCATTATGAATGGAAGGCTGCCGTGCTTCCGTTTGTCCTGTTTGTCTAGGACTCGCCCAAGGTCACTGAGGGTTGGCCCTGAGATCTTGGATCACTAACTCCACTCGGCCGCCCAAGCTTTCTCTTCAGTGAGGAGTACACCACCGCCAAGCCACTGGCCTCTCCCAGGACCGAGGTAAGGAGTAAATCCAACAGCAAACCTGACACAAGCCATTCACAGGCTCCTCTGCTGTTGCCAGAGCTGGGAGCAGGGTGTGCAGGTGTCTCCGGCCTCTGTAACACCTTGACTCTGTCCCACATGCTCTCAACAGTGGAGGAAGGGAAAAGGCTTGTGTTGAAAACCCCCAGGAGTTACAAATTCTTCTGACTGCTAGGAAATGGCATGATCCATCTCCTTGCTGAGGTGGGTCGTCTTTCTGTTGAGATGATGGAGTGAGACTGCTGAGCTCCATTAAGTGTGTCCAGCCTGAGCCTGAGAGACCTAAATTGCTTTGCTTTAATAAAGCACCCAGAGAGTCTTGGAAGCCCTCAGGTACCACTAGGGAGATACCACTAGGGAGAGGGCTGGGGACTTGGAAGAAATGGAGACTAAGTAGGGTACTTAGCAGCAACTGCCGGGAAGGGGACGATGGCAGAGGAAGAGGAGGAGAGGGACCCGCAGGAAGGCCCCCAGAGCCGGGGAGAGCTAGTGAACTTTGTCTCCTCTACTAGGCAGTGCTAAAATCCNAGAGAGAAACCAAATCCTCTGCTGGGGAAGGTGGGGGTGGAGGGTGGGCAGCCTGGAGAGGTGCGGGTAAGGAGGCAGACAGCATCTCAAATGGAGACATCAGTTTATTTGCACACATAACCAGAGCTACCACAAGGCTTAGCTCAACAAGGTTGTCAAGGGGGCCTGGCCAGATGTTCCTGCTCTTATGATGGAGCCTTTGCCGGCAAGGGTCTCCCAATGACTGTCCCCTGTGCCTACCTTATTAAAGAAGGCAGAAACTCCATATGGAAACGTGTGATCGTACATAAGTTTGTGTCTGGCAGGCACATACATGGGCTCCCCTTGTGGCTCAGCTAGAATCCGCCTGCAATGTGAGAGACCTGGGTTCAACCCTTAGGTTGGGAAAATCCCCCAGAGGAGTCAAAGGCAACCCACTCCAGTATTCTGGCCTGGAGAATTCCATGCACTTTCCACATATAGGTATACATAATTACTATGCCTATACCACTGGAAGCATACTGGAAAAAGAGACACTCATGTGGTATTGTTCCTGATGCCTCAAAGGCACTGGGCAGCTTCCATGCAAAGGGACTGAGTCCCAGTCACTACTGGGGAAAATGCGAAATAAACAGCAGGGTCCTATTTAGTGGGGTCTCACAATTCAGCTCCACAGATGGTCCCCAGCTTGTGAAATAGCCATGGGCAAATTTCCCCTTACACAAATGGTTCCTGAAGACACTGACTACAATTTAAGAGAGGGGTAAAATTATGCCTTTCAAGGAGAGTAGTCTAGAGCATAGAAGAAAACCAAGGAGAGAGGGGGAGGAGGGGAGGGCTTCCAGCCTCTGTTTCTGCATCCACTGACTCCTCATCAGCTTACGTTACTTCTGAGGCTTCTGTGCTCTTCTCTGCCCATCAGCCCCTGTGCATCCTGTTACTGCATTTTCATCATGGTTGGAGATTACAGTTCAAAGGAAGGTACAAGTCATTTTGAAGACATAAGAAAAACAGAGATCCTAATTTTGTGGCCAGTCATGGCCGATTCAAAAGATTTAAAATCCATTCCCATCTGTGATTTGTGAGGTTTGGGTGTGGCTTTCTATAAAATGAAAGGAAAAGAAATACATCTTTTTTGTCAACTGATGGGAAATCTGATTTGTACATGGAAAAGGGTTATCGCGTCAAGCGGGGATGCATTCACACATATAGGTGTATAACCAAGTAAGTATGAGCACATGAACACATTATCAAGTGGCTGAAACGTATGAGAAACATCAACTGCAAGAAGCCCATCTGTGTCAGTAAGCGTCCTGAGCGAGGAAGCCCAGAGGGCTGCAACTCCACATAGAACCGAGTCTTGAGCAAGGGTAGGGTGGGACTTCCAAGGGGAAGAAACCTCCAGGAGGCTGCTGTCGGACGAGGAAGCATGTCACGCATTTCTACAGAGGCAGAGGAGCTAGTCTCTGGATGTGAACAGACCTATTTGCATATCAGATAAATATAGGTAAGCACCATGAATTTAAGAGTAGAGTGGCAGGGTGGGGCCATAACATCCGCGCGGGGCCAAGGATTTTGAAATTTCTCCAATGAGAAGCTAGTAGGAGTCACTCTGCAGAGGCAGATTCACAATAGCAGCTGCATTTCTGGAACATTCTTAAGGCAGATCCTAACAGCTATACAGTTCCAAACTTTCATCATCACCTACAGACCCTTTTCCAAAATGAGTGCAGACAGGAGCAGGGCTGGCACGTTTCCACAGAGAAGGAAGCCCTCACTCTGTCTCCCTTGGTTAGCTCCTCCCCCAGCTCCATACCAGCTTATCTATCGAGGCTCTGGTCTGGACTCACAAGGTATTTCCAGAGGCAGATGGAGAGACATCTGAGACTCTTAGAACAAGAAAACGTCCAGGGCCCCAAACCATTTTTAAAAATGAGAGCTTGAGTCAAGTGTGTGCAAGTCATAGAACACACAAAAATGAGACCAAATTGCCATTCAGCCACACAGTTCCCCCATGGAGATGGAATCCAACTTCAGTGCTCCTGGAACTAAGGCTTTTCTCTTATTGTTGCTCTTGTTCCCTATTTGATTAGACCAGTAACTACAGTTACGCCCATTTCTTAGAGGAGCTAAACCACATAGGATGCAGCCACTGAAAAATCATACAGAAAAAGAGTATTGAGAGAAAATGTAATGCGCTGCTAGATGTAAAAGGATATGGCAGCGTTCTTGTTAAAGCAATATAAATACTGCACTTAATATCAATATTCTGCACTTATACATTTATGTGTAAGTCTGAGAGGCAGAGAAACTAGAAACCAAAATACGTGGTTTTCTTTGCATGAAGCTGACTTCAGGTGATTTTTTGTTGTTTTTCTTTCCCTTAATACCCTTCAAGTTTAATAATGTTTAGCATGTATTTTTAAACTAATAAGGAATTGTGCTTTTTTAATTGCATAGAAATTTGGGTTAAGATTGAAGGATTACAGTTTCAATTTGAGGAGATTCCTGAGTCCTTTTCCTTTCTCTTTCTAAGCTATCTCATCATAGCAAGGGTCAAAAGAAGCCTGTGGTTGATTTAAAGTGGTTACCGGTCCTCCACTACTTG
Organism: Neotragus pygmaeus; assembly: GCA_006410875.1. Classification (NCBI taxonomy): domain Eukaryota; kingdom Metazoa; phylum Chordata; class Mammalia; order Artiodactyla; family Bovidae; genus Neotragus; species Neotragus pygmaeus. The sequence continues at coordinate 814,545 of SJYV01046737.1, read as the reverse complement.
CCAATGGAGGCAATATTTTAGGGTGTCTCTCTGAGAGAGAAAGAACCCAGGCATTTCCACAAGTGATTCAACTCATCTAGCTCGAGTGGGATGGAAAGTGATGGATGCCTACATAAAAGGACAAAAGATAAATAGTTCCAAAACGTTTGATCCAAGCTTTGTTTGTGTTCTCACAGGCTTCCCCAAACACTTAGTCACCTACAAGAACTATCTAAGTTTATGGCTGCCAAAGAGATGTATATTTCACTTAGATGATGAATCCCCTATTTCCTCAACTTCCAAATCATATAAGCAGTTAGAACGAATGCATCTCACCACACTGCTATGCAGTGCAAAAGAGAAGGGTTTCCTGGTGAAAGGCAGCCCCTGTTTCCATACCAGGCATCCCTCACCCAGGCCCTCAGCAGGAGACCACAGACAGGCAATGCCCTGCCAGCAGCCAGAACGCCTCAAAACACAGTGATTTCTCTTCAAGGCTCCCCTTCCACTACTACTACTGTTCACAATGAAGCTGCCAAAACTTACAGGACTTACAAAACCACAGTAGGTAATGACCGACCCACTGGTAATGACCATTATCGGGCTTCATTTTGCCTCCAAGTCTTAGAACAGAAGATGGCTGTCATATTTTTTTCTTTTCTACCTACCATGTGGTTTTCTTGTCTTGGAATACAGTGCCGTCCTAAGCTCACAAGAGATTGGCAGCAGCATAACAGACTGGTGTGCCAAGCAGAGGGGACAAATTTCCATAATGCTAGTACCTCCAACAGGTATAAACCTTCCGACATCCCTTGGGCCTTCAACAGACTCCTAAAGGGTCTCCATTTGTCTCCCTCTCTGGTAAAGAACCCTCCTGCAATGTGGGAGACTCAGGTTCAATCCCTGGGTCCAGAAGATTCCCTGGCGAGGGAAATGGCAACCCACTCCAGTATTCTTGCCTGGGAAATCCCATCAGAGGAGTCGGGCGGGCTAAGGTTCTTGGGGGTCGCAGAGTCAGACACAACTGAGCAACTAATACTTTCATTTTCTGAATGAAAAAACCTAAAAAACCAAGGAGCCTCTGAGATAGTTTAACCCTCAGAGTGAAAGGTAAGACAGTACTTGAGCCGGTCGGCTTCTCTTAACATGCCACCTCAACAAGTGCTTTTCAGTCTTGACTGGGTGTCTGAATCACCTGGAGATCCTGGTAAAACACAGATCCTTAGGTCTGGTCTTGGGACCTAGAATTTCTAACAAGTTCTCACATGATGCTCATGATATGACTGGCTCACAGTCCATACTTTGGGACCCAGCCCTTTCCAATCTTGGCATCTTCTGCATTCCACTGGCTGAGATAATTCACTGAAACCAACCTAGCCTGATGACCCAAGATAAGCAAAGCTTAATCTGGGGTAAAGGGCTTACCCCTGACCAGGGACTATCAGGGAGGAAGTCCAGTGTCTGTGTGCTCTGAACAGTCAGCCAAATATGGGAGGAGGGCGTGAGGGAGACAGGGGGCGAAGACAGCACATAGCCACAGCCCCTCCAGGAGCTGACAGGGCCTGAGAGAGGGGCACAGTACATTCTCCACTGACCCAAAAAGAGGAGGCGGCACCAAGCCAGCTCCAGAAATGGAGCCAGAGCAGATCTGACACAGAGCTACTGCTTTTCTTAACTACCTCCTCTTGGAATCCAAAATGGGAAGGATTTTTAGGAAGAAAAGGGAGTCATGCTGTTGCCTCCCTGACTGATGCCTGTTGATGGCTTTAGGAAACCAGCGATGAGGCTCTTTCTTCATTCAACACTAGAAATGTAATTGGACAAGCAAATGAACTATAAGACAGACTAACTGTATAGGTTACGGTAAGGAGGCTCCTTCGGTCCTAATTTCCAGTGTTTTGTGACGTATAGGAAGTACATGAGTTAAGTACTCTGGGAAGGATACACTGACTTCCTTCCTAACAAAGCATTTGCACCTTCTCTGAGTCTATCAAAGATGCCCATTTCTGCACCATTTCCATTTCCATAATAAAATGGGTAATAAAGAGTGTACAGGTGTCCTCAGATGTCCCTGTACCCACAGTGCACCAAGAGTAGAAGAGACCCAGACATCCAAGTCCACAGATGACCCTGAGGCCCACAGTGACTTGTCCAAGTCCAACTTCCAGTTGAAGGAATATCCTATCAGATCTGGAAAGGGGAAGTCACTCATGGAGGAATGAGAGAAGCTCCATGCAGTCTAGAGTGTGCGGGTTCCGTTTGGCCCAAATTCAGAATTCATCTACAGTTCCTTGGCATTTCCAATTTACAAGCTTTAAGAAAAGAGCAAAAGGCTCAAGAGGGAAATGTTCACAAGAACGCATCCTGCCTCCGCTGTGACTGCTCCTAGAGAACAGAAGATTCCTGAAAGAGGTGTAGAAACTGAGGATCCAGCTATGAACCACAGTCCTGGCGACGGGAGGTGGGGGGCAAGCAACAGGTCCCCGTGGTGGGTGAGGGGCGGGCCTCTGGCTCCCTGCTTCTACTTGAAGCCAACTCTTTCCATTGCCCCAGTTCAGATCAACAAAAGCCCAAACTTGGGCCTGCCCACTTGGGCAAGAAGCCAAGATTTAAGGTAGAGGGGAGAATTGTCAGATATGTAAGGTCCCTAAAACTCCTTGTAATTGTTAGGGTGATCTTTAAAAAAAAAAAATCTACTCAATGTCGTAAAAGGAAGAGAAGAAAGACAAAGGGACTCAGAACCCTAAAAGTTAGGGGAAGAATGCCTGTCTGACTGTGCCACGTCAAAAGGGCTCTGGGNTTTTTTTTCATCAAAATTTTGCAGTCTTCCTCATTTAGATCTTGTACATATTTTGTTTGATCTACTGACTTTGAGCAAGAGAGTAAGAGGTCTTCTTTAAGAACATTAGTTGCTCTAAAAAAGGGAAAATTAGAAGTTGTGAGGCTGGTTGACATGCAAGATAATAAAGATGTGGACTTTGTTAGCTGTAGTGAGAGTGACATAAGGAAAGAGTGACAGGTAAAGCTGATGTTGCAAATGGAATTTGTTATCTCTTATACATGACTAAAAAAGACTAGTAATAAAGGACAATGTTATAATTTTCCCTTAACATCTCATTCACTCCTCCAAAGCATCAATGGAGTTAAGGCTTTTATCTTTATTTATAGATTAGAAAACAGCACAGCAGATAATCCAAGGTTCATATGTGTAACATAGTCATGATGGAGTTTGTTAGAATCTAGCTGCTAGAGTACACACCACTCTGATATTGTTCACAGGCTGTGAAGTGAACTTTAGTTCCTGGAAATATTGTGGTTCTGCTGACATAGATACGGTACACAGAGGAAAGGAAATTAAAAAAATAAGTTTGGATAATTTGTTTTCCCTTACTAGAAGTATGTACATGTGTGTCTGTGTTTTGTAAGTCTAGTCATTATAAATATTGTTGGAAAAAGTAAAATTCAAAATTTCTGAATGTTTAAATGAAAATCTCCATTGAAGTTCTTCAACTATAATGTCATAAAGTACTTGGTTCATTATTTTCTTATTTACAATAGAGCTTTTTATAAGAAATTCCATCCTCCTATAAATTGGTAATGTCTTCGACCACTTTAAGTTGCATATGCTATAGCATTAAAATCTTGTAGAAAAAAACCAGTAATGTGGATTTTTTTTTTGTTTTTTAAGTAATAAANGTTCATTATTTTCTTATTTACAATAGAGCTTTTTATAAGAAATTCCATCCTCCTATAAATTGGTAATGTCTTCGACCACTTTAAGTTGCATATGCTATAGCATTAAAATCTTGTAGAAAAAAACCAGTAATGTGGATTTTTTTTTTGTTTTTTAAGTAATAAAAGAGTTAATTGAAGGTTGTATTCATAAACTGTGTTTATGCACATGCACATGCATGTAAACTTTAAAAATAAGTAAAAGACTATACACAAAAATCTTAACATTGATTATCTTCTTGTAGTGAGGTTATATATGTATTTTTTCTTTTCATGAAAACCCCTATTTCCATTGTGCATTCTAATTCAATTTAATGATAGCTCCAGATATTTCACTGTGGTCTTTCCTGGATTATTCAATGATCTAGGATGTATTATTTTACCATTTTTAAAGGACTTTACAATGAGAACTATATTATACCCAATACAACTGATGAGTATTGATGAACTATATGAATCAATTATTTATGAAGTTCTGTGTTACTTCCAGCATTACTTTGTTCACATCTAGAGTTGAAAATTGTCAGCTTCCAGGTTTTTACTTTTTGCCTCTTTCCTTCTTGAGTTATACTATTTTATAGGAGTTATTTTTACATTACTCATGTTTTATTAATTATTGCTTTCCACACTCTGGCAAGGACTTCTGTTGCCTATCAAATATTCATTCTATCTTTTTTCCTTAAAAACTGAACTTTGCTGTCTTGCATACAGGGTTATCATTACCATCTTTCTAAATTCCATATATATGTGTTCGTATACTGTATTGGCATTTTTCTTTCTGGCTTACTTCACTCTGTATAATCGGCTCCAGTTTCATCCATCTCATTAGAACTGATTCAAATGTATTCTTTTTAATGGCTGAGTAATACTCCATTGTGTATATGTACCACATCATGTAAGAAATAAATCACTAGTCTAGGCTCAATACAGGATGCTTGGGGCTGGTGCACTGGGATGACCCAGAGAGAGATGATATGGGGAGGGTAGTGGTAGGGGGGTTCAGGGTTGGGAACTCATGTACACCTGTGGTGGGTTCATGTCAATATAGGGCAAAACCAATACAGTATTTTAAAGTAAAAAAAAATAAAATAAAAAATAAAAATTTAAAAATAAATAAAACTGAACTTTGATTGTGTTGGGAGTACCACAGCATCTAGTTAAAAGACAAACAAAAAATTGAACAAAACAGCAACAAAAGCTTATGCATCCAGGCTTCTCTTGAAGATAAAGTATATGCATGATGTAGTCTGGTTCAAATACTTTGTCTGAGAGTAGTAGTAGGAACTTGCTATGAGCTTCTTAAGGAGGGTTCAGACTCAGTAAGAACATGCCCTAAACCATATTTTTCTATTTCCTTCCTATTTCTATACAAAACTCAGATAAGTTGGCTGGGGATTGAGTAAACATCTTATTTTATTTACTTTGCAAATTATTTTTAGAATTTAATACACTTATTTTCATTCTGCATTCTAATTCAATTTAATGATAGCTCCAGAATTCATGCTTCTCTTAGACTACAACCATCTGTTTTCTGTTGGATACACCAGGATTAAACATGAAGTATATTCCATATATCCCATGTGACAGAATAAGATGAACACTTAGATGGATTTTTAAATACTTTACATTAAAAAGCTATAATGACAACAATAAGGATCTCACTGCTAATCTTGAGATATTCTTTTGCATAGAAAATATGCTCTGCTTTAGTTGCTTTGTAAGTATATTTGGTTCCTAATGAAACTCTACAGAGATGAGGATAAATAATAATAATAATAGTAGTAATACTGATGATAACAACATAAGCCACCACCACCAATAGTAATAACTATAAGTTTACTGTGTGCCTGATATATGTGAATACTAGGGTGAACACATTTAAGCTCATCATATCATTTAATTCTTACACCAGCTGCTATAAACTAGTCATCTTTATTTTTACATTTAATTGGAAAGCAGAGACACAAATCTGCTAAACCATCAAAGATTATACAACTAGGAAATGGTAAAGCCAGAATTTAGTCAAAATTCTTTCTGACTTCAAAATTTGCTAAAGGTATGAATCTCTATGCTTTTCTCCTACTGTTTCCATTTCCTTTGATAAAAGAATATTCTTCCATTCATCAAAAATAATGTCAAATTTTCTGTATATAGTCTAAAACAAAGAGAATTTAGCAAAAGAATCTTAACTTTCATTCATTCCTATAGCATTTTACCAGTTGGTACTAAGTCTAGGTCTAACTGAGGGCCATAGACCAGAGAGAAGACTTTTGGTTCCTCCTCTCAATATCAGTGTGCTCGGTTATAGACGATAAAGCCTCTGTCTTCAATGTGGGAGACCCGAGTTTGATTCCTGGGTAGGGAAGATCCATTGGAGAAGGAAATGGCAATCCACTCCAGTTCTATTGCCTGGAAAATCCCATGGACAGAGGAGCCTGGTNCCCCACATACCGCCCACTCCTTCTCCTTCAGAGAACCTTCTCTGTTGTTCTATCAGGGGCCATCCCACCATCAACGCCCTGCACGCACATCCCCGCCCCTCTCTCCCAGCCGACCCTCCCCTGGGCTTCCCCACGCCCCTGCCTTCTCAGCCTCTGTCGTAGGGTTCCTTGGGTACCGCTCTATGCCCCCAGCCCACCAGAAGCAGTTCTCTTACAGCTGGTTCTGTCTTCCCTGCCAAGCTCGTCAAATAAATCCACCATGCTTTTCCCTTCGTGCTGTTCTCCTCTAGCTCTCCAGTCGCGCTTCCCACCGCTGCACCGTTGGAAAGGATCTGGCCGAAGTTTTAGGCTCCTCTTAAATACACAAGGAGGCTCAGTGGACACGTACAGGCCTTGCGCTGCGTGCGCCCTGCTGGTCTCTCTCTTGCCCCACCCCTGCCCAGGCCCGGCTTCTGGGATCCTCACACCCCTTCTGCTTCTCTCCCCTGACCCCGGCTTGACCCCCAGGCTGTTGGTTTCCCTTCCTCCTTCGGCAAGCCCCAAGGCTTTTCACTCCACGTGCTTAGTACTGAGAGGGCTCTTACCCGCCCTCATGGCCTTATCCTCCGCCTGGACAAGTGGACCCAGAGTCACCACGTCCTTTCCTCACTGCCTCCTGGTCCCAGTTTTCCAAAGAGCCCACAGGTACCTCATTTCCTGACTGAGTTTTCCTTTCCCACAACTTCCAAGTACAAAGAGAGACCCACTAAATCCGAGTGCCTCCATAAAAGAGAGGGTCTCACACAGTGAGAAAGTTTGGAGATGCAAAGGACAGGAGGAAGGTCCCCACAAAATCAGGAAAGAAGGTGATTGCTGAGGGTGCCAGCAGAGAGCTTAGCTCGACAGATGGCACTTGTTCCTCTGAGGAGAGCTCCGTGTTTACTGAGCGCCACCTGTAGGTGCCAACAAGGACCAAGCATTTGGCTCAATTCACACTCTTACGAGATTAGGAATATCATTCCGGTTTTATTAGAAGAAAAACTAAACGCAAAACAAGGTTCATTAATTTGCCGAAGGTCACAAAGCTAGTAAGTGCCAAAGTCAAGACTAAAATTCAAACCAGGTGTCTCCAAAGTCATTATCCCTCAGGCATGAGAGAAATAAAACAAGGATCCCAGAGAGAAAGAAAATTGCGAAGTTTGACAAGTTTCTGAACATTAATAGAAAGAAAAAGATGTCACAAAATTGAATAAACTCAAAAACCTAGTAGATGATTTCCCTATGTCTTCCCATCACCCCATCTCCCTTTCTCCATAAAATGCTACAGTCATCAGTGTCAACAGATTTCCCTTCCAGCTGATGTTTTTTAAAATGTGTTAAACCTGGTTTGTGGTCTACTTATATTGAGTCTTGAGTGGAAAAGAGAGGAAACAGACGCTTTGTGCCTTATCTGCTGACTGAACTCTCTTTCCTCCTCCGATCTCATCTTTTCTCCCCCATCACCTATGGTGATGAGGAATTTTGTAGGGTTTGCTTTAAAAGATCTTGGCACCCTGGGCATTCAAACACTCAACAGATATTCCCTGGGAGCTTGGATATATTTTCCTGAGGTTTNCTCTTTCCTCCTCCGATCTCATCTTTTCTCCCCCATCACCTATGGTGATGAGGAATTTTGTAGGGTTTGCTTTAAAAGATCTTGGCACCCTGGGCATTCAAACACTCAACAGATATTCCCTGGGAGCTTGGATATATTTTCCTGAGGTTTAGTTGCTGCCTTTCACCCTCATTGACTTTTTAAAAATATTAACCATTTCTATAATTTGATTGGGCTCTTGTGGGAAGGTGGAAGGGGAAGATGGATAAGAAATCCATGTTATCTCCTTGGATTTTTTTTTCTAACTTTATTAGGATTTCCTATCAGCCAAAACAATGATCTTTCCCTTTTTCTTAGCTTTGGAAATATTGTGTACATCAGCAAAAATTACACTGGATGGTTGGTGGGGGCATGTGACATGCATGTATGCATATTTGTATATTGAAGGTGGGCTAAAGGCATGACCATTGAAAACCACCTGTCTTGCAAGGTTATCATCCCCCCAGGGAATTTTAAAAGCCAGCACTCTATCAGAGTGAGACAGGGAAAATGATCTTGATCAATGGTATCAAAATCCCAACATTAGCCCAAATACTTGTTTGACTTCTAAATTTAGCTTCAGTTAACCAGTTAATAAACATCTCTGCAGTGCAAGAGTCTTTCAAATATTACTTAACTAAAGGGCACTGTGCTGATGTCCTAGTTTTTCTCATTGTCTAATAGATGCATCCAACTAGACTCAAAACCTTGGTGATCTACAGAGCAAGAACCATGGTCCTAGCACTACCTCTCCAGGCCCTGTTCGACCAGAATTTGCCTAGAGAATTCACCTACATTTGTGCCAACTCTTCAGGAAAGCTTTCCTCGCAAGCTTGTATTATAGAGCAGGCTACCTGTTCCCCTGGGAAACCTTTGGCCCCCAAGGCACCGTGAAAATCATACTGGAGAGTGGAGCAGACCCCATTAAGAACCATGTGGGGAGCAGACCCCATTAAGAGCCATGTGGGGAAGGGGAAAAACTGGCAGAAGTTGAAGAAATTGGATCTTAACCTTGAGATTCAAGGTGCAGGCAGACAAGCACAGAGAGAAGACTGTGCTGGGTCTCTGAAGAGCTCCAAGTGTAGACAGGAGCAGCCTCCAGGGCAGTTTAACTGAACAGAACCTTGGCGAAGGTTCCACAGCAACCCCCCAGTCTCAGAGAGGGCATCTGTGGGAAGGGGTTCAGACTGCCTGCTCTTATATTCCAAGTGAACTCATGACTCTTGTTCCTCTCCCACCTGATTATAAGCCACTTAATTTATCTCAGAGCATCAGCCCAAACCTGGGATATCCTGAGACACCAATGACTATGGAAGAATGGAAGGAAAGAGAGTAAGGGGGGAGGTGAGAGAGAAGGAAAGACAGCCGAGAAGCCTACATACAGACCCAAGTGAAACAAGAACTGAAAATGAGCAGCAGGACCAGGCTCAAGTGGACAGCTGAAAGACCCAGAAAATTTGGTGGAATCTCTGAAAAATTCAATGGGCTCAGCTCAGTGGAGAAGAGGTCCAAAACTGCTCCAGTAGCCAAGGCAGGAAGGCCTGAGGATGAGGAGGGGGTACAGAGACAGGGGCCCCTACTCTTTGTTCCCCTGAGGGCCAGGCCCAGAAGTGAGCACAGAGCCTGGCAAACAGGAAAACAGGTGTTCCCAAAAGACTATGTTGAATAAATGTGAAGCTCATTTACAAGGCCCTTTCCAGCTCTGACATTCTGGGACCCTGCCTTTTTCAGACCTCTCATTTCAGGCAGGTCCCTCTGATACCCCCATGGCTGGGCCTAGCAAAATAAGAGAAGGATAAACCTGTATTTTGAAGGACAGGAAGAGGCAGAGGCAAAAGCTTGATCTTGGGACATCACCTCACTTGACCCTGGGAAGTAACCTCAAGTTCCAGCTTGAGGAACTCCCCGGACTACTGACCGAACTAGTTTTCCTGTTTTCTCCAAGGAAGAACACTGTGCCCACTCAGGGCAGCAGACACTACCTCGTGGGAAGAGTCACGGCACCGAAACTGCTTCTCGCTGACCCATTTGACTGATGGGCTTCACTGCAGAACTCCGTTCCACCTTGTCCCCGCACTGGAGCCCTCCACACCCTGTAACTTAGAGAGGGGCTAGCTCCTGGCATCAGGCATATTCCCATTCTTCATTCCACTCCCTTCTATTCTTACTGACGAAGGAGCTGAGCCTGGCTGGCGCTTCCTAAGGCTGAACGATTTAGGGAAATTCCTCTGTGCTTTAACCTGCAGGCCACAGGAGGGGAGACTTCATTTGAGTTTCTGCCTGCATTCCTGAAGATCAGTCAGTATAGAAAGAAAGAGGGAAGGAGAGAGGACAAGGGAGGGAGGGAGGAGGAAAGGTGGGAAGAACAGAGGGAAGGAAGGGCGAAAATACGCATGCAGGTGAAACAAAACCTGAAATGTGAAGCATCCCTGTCTTGAGTTCACAGCTAAAAGTCTCCTATTTTGCTGAATTCGCTTCTGAGAAGGAAGCCAGTGATCACATTTCCAAATGATGGGATTCGGGTTTCAGTGCTGCTGCTTTCTAGCTAGGTGAAGAAGTCCCTTTAGCCAGACCGTCCAACGTGTGAGCTCCTGCTTTCCTGACCTCAGAGGGCTGGAAGCTTCCTGTCACTGCACAGAACCGTTCCTTCCCATGTTTCTGGGTTTGTGTTCCTAGACCACACTTCTGCTGGGCCCTTCTCTTAGGCCTGGCTCTTGCTCACACATCCTCAAAGCCTGAAGGATAAAGTCCAAGTTCCTCAACATGGTATTTGAGGTCTTCCTGGGTCTGGCCCCCCTCCCGCCCTCATGCAGTCTTTCCATTCTAGGACAGTGGGCATCATCCTTGAACCCCACCCCACCCACCCCAACTGGACGGGTAGAGAGTGCTTTGGCTCATGGTTCTGCTCTGCCCTGAACACTCACCTGTCCCCACCCCCAAACCAACCGCTACACGGGCCTCTTCCTGGACCCTGCTGTGACCCCGTTGCCAGGTGGCAGCAAGTGGGACCCCTTCTTCTGGGTATGACTCTTTCAAGGCACTGGCCACTTTCTATGACATTTATTGGCCTCGTGGGTTTCATCCACCTAGACGTTGAGGTCCTTTGTACAGAAACACTGTCTCCCCTTTGTCACTGGATCTCTACCTTAGAGCCCCAAGCCAGGCACACAGTAGGCATTCAATCAATGTTTGTTGGGTGAAGGGGTGAATGAATCAATGATCACCTTCTCCCTGCACTTGAGACCCAGATGTCCTTGAGGAGATTGAAAAACTAAGTCTGAAACCCCTCTGCTTGTTAGGCCCTCCCACCGTCCTCCCAGCAGGCTCATTATTTTTGCCCATTTTCTCCTCGTACCCTCTCTTGTTTCTCCCTTATTCCCCTTTGTCACTTTAATGGCATGCCAGCTCCCAGACGCCAAGCAGCATACACGGCTGGCAACAGTGACACAACCAGAAAGCATCAAACCCCAGAGGTGGCCTGGATCAGCAGGAGGCGTGGGAAGGCAGAGACCTCCCTGAAATCTATTCCCAGGGACCCAAAGTGCATTCTACTTTTGAGACAGTGCTTTCTACTTTTGAGTGAACCAAGGAAAGCCTGGACTCGTCCTCAGTCGTTCTGGAAGTGGGCAAATAGCAGCCACAAGGGCCATCTGTCAGGGTGACTGCAGAGGGGACGCAGGCTCTGCACAGTTGGAATATGTGACCTCAACATTCCCTGTACTGGCAGGTCTCAATCTGTGAGTGCAGTTTGGGGAAACTGGGATTGGGGCATGATTCAGACTTGCTGGCTCAGTCCCCTACCACTTCCTCCCCCAGTAACGGGACCAAGGGCGGCAGGCGGGGAGGGGTGTCTCCGAAGGCCTGCATGGCCCTTGTCCTGGCCCCGTCCAAGAGAAGTCTTATTCTTCTCCTCCCCCGAGTTCTTTCAAGGTCTAACTTAAGAAAAGGAAAGTGAAAGAGTCACAGAGAAAGACAGTTACCAAAATGCCACTGCTCCCTGGTTAGTCGGGGCAGTGTTGGCAGCATCGGGCTCCGTGTTTCAATGCCCTTGGCCCAAGCACCTCCCTGGGCCTTGACTTGGATATATGTGGTTCAGCACTAGCTCTAGAACCTTCTGGAACCTCTCAGAACAGACCCGGCAGTCTGAATATTGGCAGAAGCCCAGATCCCTCAGGTGAAGAGGACAAGGATGAGTACTGCGTGCGAGAGTCACTCTCAGGGACCGTGAGGGGGATTTGAGAGCAACTTGAGGGGCTGGAGCCCCACAGGGTAGCAGTGGGGAGTGGTCAGCGCCAGGGGGATATTGTCCTGTGGCCACTGCTTCTGTCCTGACCCCCAGTCTCCCACAGTCTTGCTGCATTCAGAACTGCTGGGCTAAGATGACTCCTGAGGAGGCGTTTGGGAGTGAATAGAAATAACAACGCCAAGCCCAGAAGGCAGCCTGCATCGTGCTGTGGCAGCAGAAGCCTGCCTGGGGGCTGGCGAGGGGCGACAGGACAACGTCCATAGGGGCAGGAGAAGGCAAAGCTGCCTCTTCTCATAATTATCCAGTGACTGTCAGGACAGGTTTTCCGGACCCACATGGGTCCGAGTCCAGGATANATTCTTTGGTGCTCAGCCTTCTTCACAGTCCAACTCTCACATCCATACATGACCACAGGCAAAACCATAGGTTTAGAGAGAATAAGCACCTTCCTCAATGCCCTACAGTTAGTATCAGAGGTAGACTTTATATCTGTGTTTGAATCCAGAAGCCATACTCTTATTTTTGTATGTAAATAAGCATCTCCCCATAATTAAGCATTGTCTAAATCAGAAAAGTAACACTTGCTTAAGAAATTATCATTAGTCTATTTCCAGATCAGAAAAGTGAGTTGCAGTGAGCTTAAGTGAACTGCTCAAGGTAAGAAAACTTGTAGACTTGAAGCAAGATTTCTTTGTTTCCAAATCTTATATTTTTCCCCTTAAAAACAACCTCTTTCCTGCGTCCTTCTACTTTCTCAGTGTCAAATACTTCAGTACCGATCTGTGTGGTTGAGGTAGTTGTATGCTTTCACGTTCCAGTGATGCTTGTGTCCATGTATTATCTGACATCCATTAAGCATTAGGTAGACTGGATTTGCATGGATGCTTCTGTTTTCAGCCTGAGGTTTCTAAGTTCATGGTTGCTGTTTTGTTAGGGGATGTTTTTTGAGGCTTGTAGCATAGCTGATTTGGTCATAGGGTCAAGCCTCAGCCTCTTAATTTGCTGTGATCAAAGGAAAATGGCATGGAAGACAAAACTGAGCTCCTTAGTAATTCTTGGGAGGGACAGCATACATGCATCCCTGTCATAATGACCAGGCCTCCCTCTCTGGTACTGTGTATTCAACTGCCAGAAGACACTGAGGATTTGGCTTGCCTTTTCCTGGCTGTGCCATTTCTGTTGCCTCCTGTGAGCTTACCAAGGGTGACAGGCATCTCTGTTAAAAAGCCTGTATGTAAATATAGCTGTATCTTCCACTATGTTATCCCAAGGACAAAATAGTTGCCACCCCTACAGAATGTAGCAGCCTCTGGATTGGACGCCAACAGTAGCAGTATGCCAAGCATGAACTATCCTGTTCCTCTCCTGCCAAATAAACACCAGATTCCACTTCAGTGGTGCATTTAAAGAGACAGCCTGCACTCGTCTTGTGTGACAACAGCAGTGGGGGAGAGTTTTGCCATGGGCAGTCAGCAGCTTAGGTGGTGGCATGGCGAAAGAGGCCACTAGGAGGCACTTTCTGTAGCAGATGACTTTTAGACTGTAATTTCCCCCTTTGTGCTGCTAAGCTGCTTTGGAGAACTGCTTGGTTTAATGTGTAATGCGGGAGGAAGGCAGAGCTGGTTAGGGAGAAACAAATGATTTATTCCACTGAGCAGCTGGTATAGTCAAATGTTGCTTGCTTTCTTGGAGAGCACCATTTGGGAATGGAATCATTTTCTCTGACATTCACATGGCTGTTCCCCACATAAACCCAGGTCTTTAGATAACTTCACGTGTTTGTATTCCCATGAACGGGTGCAACACATTCAGCTACAAGGCACTGGGTTAATGGCCTAAGCAAAGGATGTCTCTGTCCTAACAAAAAATTCCTCAAGGACTGTGGGCTTTGCAGTATAATGTTGGACACTCTAGCAAGAATACATAGAACTAGGTATCTGGTTCTACCACATTCCTGCTGTGTGACATTGGGTACATATTTTTGCCTTTTGAGATGTCAGTTTTCCTAAAAGTAGAATGGAGATAATGAACTCTGTGTTGCCCTACCCAAATTGTGTGGTAATTGTGAAAATCAGATGAGATTAAATGTGAAAACATTTAAGTATTATTATAAAGCACTGTAAAAATGTAATGAGCAAAAAAATGTAAGAAGTTATTAGTGTTGTTATTCATTCAATAGAAATTTATTACTTACTACATCCCAGACACTGTTCTTACACTTGAACTAAACAGAGATCACTGTCTTCATGGAACTTACTTTCTAGAAAGGCGAGCCATAAAATAAATAATCATCATAATAAACAAGTAAATCATCTAATACATAAAGAAGGTGATAAGTTCTAAGAAAATTTTAAAAAGTAGAGCAGAATAAGAAAGTACTAGGAGTGCCAGGTTGGGAGGGTGATGTTCAGTTTTTAAGAGGGTGGTAAGAGTAGCTCTGGGCTTCCCTGGTGGCTTGGGTGGTAAAGAATCAACCTGCAAACTGGAAATGAAAGAGATGCATGTACCCCAATGTTCATTGCAGCAATGTTTACAATAGCTAGGACATGGAAGCAACCTAGATGTCCATTGGCAGATGAATGAATAAGGAAGTTGTGGTACATATACACAATGGAATATTACTCAGATATAAAAAAGAGCACATTTGAGTTAGTTCTAATGAGGTGGATGAAACTGGAGCCTATTATACAGAGTGAAGTGAGCCAGAAAGAGAACACCAATACAGTATATGCATGTATATATACGGAATTTAGAAAGACAGTAATGACGACCTTATATGCAAGACAGCAAAAGGGACACAGATGTAAAGAACAGAATTTTGGACTCTGTGGGAGAAGGCAAGGGTGGAATGATATGAGAGAATAGCATTAAAACATGTATATTACCATATGTAAAATAGATGACCAGTGCAAATTCAATGTATGAAGCAGGGCACCCAAAGCTGGTGTTCTGGGACAGCCCAGAGGGATGGGATGGGGAGGGGTGTGGGAGGGGAGTTCAGGATGGTGGGACACATGCACACCCATGGCTGATTCATGTTGATATATGGCAAAACCCACCACAGTATTATAAAGTAATTAGCCTCCAATTAAAAAAAAAAAAAGAACCAAACTGCAATGCANCGGGGGGCATGGCCCCTTCCTCTCCTTGACATACACGCCTATTTTAAGTCACCCCTCAAGGTGGCTGGAAAGTTGGCCCTGGACCCCAGATCCCACCGTGCTAAGTGACGGAGACACAGACAGCCCAGGGCCACTGAGGAGACCGTCGGGTGCGGGGGTCGTGTGTGGCCCTAGGGAGGTCTGGAGTTGAGTTCCGTGACCTGGTTCGGCCACGGAGCTGTCTGGCTCCCGCTCTCCTCACAGGAGGACCCTCAATTCTGTCCCTGTGCCCCCCGGCCTCCTCTTTCCCTGAGGGAGGAGAAGCTCTGCTCAGCCACCCGGCCACCCACCCGGGCAGGAAGCGAGCGAAACCCGAGCTCGGCTGAGGGCGTTCCCCACCTCTCCTCAGAGGGAGCCACCCGCTTCGCCCCATTCTCCAAAGAGAGAAGGTGCGGCCCCAGGCGCTGGCACACGTTCCCACGTAGGCACACAGCGTTCCCAGCATCGGGGTCTCGCACAAACCCTCCGTCCTCGCCTGAGACGCGAGGCGACGCCCTCGGCTCCCCGCAGCCCAGCAGCCCTTGCGGCAAGATGGCGGCGCGGCGCTGCCGGAAGAGGCGGCCTGTGGCGGGCGCGGCGCCCGCGGAGCCCCGAGGGCGTCTCGAAGACGGGGGCCCCGGGGCTGAGGCCTGAGTCCCACACCAAGCGGGACCGAGGTCACCCTCCTGGCCGCGAAGAAACGGGATGCTCTCGGTGAGAAGGGCCGGTGGGGGCCGGTGGCCGCGCGCCGTGTGCGTGGTTCCGAGGAGACCGGGCCTCTCCGAGGGCAGTGCAGAGCGCTGTGCCCAGAGGGAGGCACGGGGGTCTGCGTGCCCCCCCGGAAGGCCTTGCTGTGCTGCGGGTCGCCGTGGAGAGCGGGGCCCCAGGCTGCAAGGGCGCCGTGTCTGCGAGGACTCAGGACAGCGGGCCAAAGCCGCCGTGAAGCCTGGACGGCCTGACGACCCGCAGCGGGGACCCTGTTCACGCCCCGTGGTGTCAGCGCCGGGCACCCTGCGCCCCGCAGACAGGCTGTGCTGGGCATGGAGGGAAAGGGCGCGCCGGGTGACACTGGCCCAGACAGCCCCTGCCCGGTCACAGGAGCACCGTGGAACCCAAAGGTGACCGGAAGCCGCCGCCACCCTCATCTTGGAACCAGAGATGGGTACCCACGCCAGCACAGGGTCTCCTTGGCCGCAGGACCTGGAGTCTGCACCACGGCCTTACAAAGACCTTCAATAAAATCTTTTTAAGAGAACACAAGTCAGAGAGAGAGAGATGATAAGGAAGGTTTAAACTAAGAAGTCGAAAGGTCTAGGGGCAGGGGTCTGAAGGGAAGAGGGCAGAAATTGCCCAACCGCTGACTCAGCCTGACTCAGCCGGAGAGGCTGGTAAACAACCTTCTGGCCTACCCTGATAAGCACCCTGCTGGAAAGTCCACTCCGNCTGAAAGGTCTAGGGGCAGGGGTCTGAAGGGAAGAGGGCAGAAATTGCCCAACCGCTGACTCAGCCTGACTCAGCCGGAGAGGCTGGTAAACAACTTTCTGGCCTACCCTGATAAGCACCCTGCTGGAAAGTCCACTCCGAGGCACCCCCAAACGGAGGATCCTCGCCAGCTGACAAGGAGCAGGGCCAGCTCCTGAGACAACTGCCCCGACATCAACCGTCGCATCAACTGAAGCAGCCAATCAGACATAGACACACAGTTTTGAGTAGCCCAATCCTGCAGCAACCCCTGGCGATTGTTTTTTTTTTGGAAAAGGCCCGCGAACAAGCTGCCCAATGCTATAAAACCCTTGATCAGCCCGCCCTGGCTTTGCAGACTCCCGCTTGCGTGTAGCTAGGAGTTCTGCCCGAGAGCGACTGCCCAATAAAGCTTGTCAACCTGCCAGCCGGGTCCGTGCTTCCTCTTTTACGGCCGCGGCACAAACCTTACAGAAGTTTCATTTAGAACAAGGGAAAAATGTTTACATGTGCAGAAAGACAACTTTTATTTTCTCTAAAAATCAGTCCCATTTCAGTTTCAAGATCCATCCCACCAGGAATGTGGAAACTCTCTCCTTGGATGGCTGGGCTGGGCTGGGATCCTGGGCACCACCCCACTCCTGGCACCTGCGCATCGCGCCCCAGGCCCTTCTGGCAGGGCTGCCCCAGGGCTCCTCTGCTGAAGCCTGTCTCATCCCCTCTCTGCGACTCCAAACTGTTTGGTCCCCAACCTAAGAAAGTGTCTTTTGACTCGGGGAAACCTCATTCCCAAGCCTGTGCTGAATGAAAGTCCTCCGGTGGGTGTGACTTTTGAAACAAAGAAGCCAGGAATCCTGTGGCCATTGTATTCCTCGGCTGGAGAAAAGGAGGCTAGAACCTGGGAGCCCCTGGAGATGAGACAGAGGGAGGGGGAGACAGAGGAGAAGGCAGAGAAGCTGCTTTATCTACTGTGTGTTCCTCAGTCACACTTGCTTTCAGAAGGAGTTACAATTCCTGTTGCAATTGGTGGTGACCTGTAGAGCTTACCTTCTGTTCATCTTTAAGTTTGGCTTCAAGTTTGTGGTTTATTTCAGAAAACGTATTAAAGCAGCCCCAAGTGAAGACTCACTTGTGGTGTCCTCAGGAGAAACGGATTCATATGCTTGGGAGACATTCCTGTTCTCCCGTTCCCTAACCAGTCTACTAAGCCTTCTTAAAGATGCCACCTCTTACAGGAAGCCTGTTTTGACTGTCACCGTGTGTGCCAATCCTCACACTGTCTGAATTCCTAGCACTTTGGGGGTAATTTCTTGTACTTTTGAACAGAATCACACACAGTCCTATTGTGGTTCTCCCTCCAACCAGATGGCACGATTTTGCCACCCCACAGCACAGTGGGCACAGGGCTACTAACTGCAACCTGAGATCGCTGAGGACAGGGACCAAGGCTCCGCCACACCCTGCAGCTCTCCCAGCACCTCACACAGAGGCGGGCTCCATAAATATTTATTCAATGGATGGATGGATGGAACAGATTGCTGGATTGCACAGTCTTAACCAGTTACTGTCACCATTGAAAAAGTGAAGTCGCTCAGCCGTGGCCGACTTTGCAACCCAGCGGACTGTAGCCTAGCAGGCTCCTCCGTACATGGAATTTTCTAGGCAAGAGTGCTGGAGTGGCTTGCCATTACCTTCTCCAGGAGATCTGTTCAACCCAGGGATCAAACCCAGGCCTTCCACATTGCAAGCAAATGGCTTTACTATCTGAGCCACCATTAGCTATTCTTCGCCACACACCGCCCCCCCCCGCCCCCGCCCCACCAATTCAGTGGGAAAAGTGTTTCAAATTTGCATTCACTCATGGAAAGAAACAGCCCATTACTTCTCTTCTTTCTGTGGAATCAGGCAACCACAGAATGTTCTTTAAGGCATAGATTACTGTTCTACATAAAATGTTAAAACTGAGAGCCATAGATTATGCTAGCATCATGTGTGTTTCTGTTTCATACATTTGCAACACATGCTTTTGATTCCATAATGTTGGAGTCCTCCAAGTTTCTTTATTTTAAAACAAATTTCTGTCTCACTGAGGCCTTGCACTTGTTCTTTACTTCAGGTGTCTGCAGATTCCAAAGAGTTGTTGATACAGGCAGCTTGTAGATAACAGATTACAATATTGGAAAGCATTTTAAAGTTAACTCTTTCCAACTGAGGGGGGAAAAAAAAGTCTTTTCTTATCCTGAATGATTCCAAGTGATGAATCTTTCAACGACCTTTAAGATGCATTTAATAAACATAACTCTTTCAAATGGGTTGTGTGAGACATTAAAAAAATTTTTTTTTTTAGTTTTAGAGTCTTGCAATATATTTTTAAATGTATTCCTTGGAACAAGTCATCCATAAAGATACAATGGACGTCTGTTGACCTGTGTGCTGTCTCAAATTCACACCGCCATGTATGCACTAGCATTTTTAACTGAATAGTTTTGCACTGAGGGTGTGTGCCTCACTCTGGTTCCTGCCCTTGATGTAAATTCACAGAAGTGATGAGGTAGAAGTTGCCACTGGGGTCAGTGCTGTCTCTAGATATCTTCCGTTTGCCTGGCCCGCTGCCCTTTGCCCTGGCTCCCCTTACACACTGCATCCTTCTAACTCCCCACCCCCCCAGCTCACCCCAGATGCGGGCTCTCTTCCTTTGCCCCTACTCTCTGTAAAGGCCCTTACTCAACTCCACGTTCTTGGATTTGGTATTTATTCAACAAACATCTTTCGATCTTTTACCATGTTCCAGGCTCTGTGACAGGCCCATGAAAACAAGAAGGCAAGGAGATCTCCATCGAGGGGCTCCCAGGACAGGGAAGAGAGACAGTTACCCAAACGGAGAGGCTACTGCTACCAGGGCATCAACAGACGGCCGTGTGGTCCAGCCCCGGAGAGGCAAGGAGCTTTCTGTTTAATAGAGAAGTGATCCCCACAGCACAGTGGCCAAGAAATTGAGTACCCATGAGACTTCTGGGATTTGCAGGGCTAACTGGAAGGAATTTGAGGAGCTGGAGCCCACAGGGCAGCAAGCCCAGCCCACGGGAATACTGTCGTACAGCTGTTGCCATGATCCATTCCTGTGAAGCAAGGCAGAGAGCTCTTTTCAATAAAACCATGGCTAGCTACTTTGGGGTTCTCTAGGAAATGCAAGCTCATTCGCTAGCATTTTGGAAAATTCTTAATCTTCAATGAAGTTTTCTTGTTACCCTGCCTGTGTTCTCTAAGTGACCGCGTGTGTGCATGCATGCTAAGTCGATTCAGCTGTGTCTCTCTCTTTGCGACGCTATGAACTATAGCCTGCCTGGCTCCTCTGTCTGGAATTCTCCAGACAAGAGCACCGGAGTGGATTGCCATGCCCTCCTCTAGGGGGTCTTCCCCATCCAGGGGTTGAACATCTCTCGTGTCTCCTCCATTGGCAGGCGGGTTCTTTACCCCTAGCTATTCCTGGGAAACCCCTCTCTAAGTGACTAAGGCTACTCAATTCCAAGTGCCATGCCCTCATGAGAGAACGTGGGCAAATGATGTCTTAGTATTATTCTGGGAAATAGTTCTAATCTTGTGGATACCATGAGAGAATCTCAGGGATGTAAGAAGGTCATTGGGGAATACTTCAAGAACTGTTGTTACAGTCTTACAGTGAATTCTGAGAATGTACCTGGATCAAGAGGGAAGGTCTTCTGTGACTGATGACAGTGTCTGCCTTGGACACAGTTCTAGGGAGTGTGGCTCATTTGTCATGTTTGACATCCCCACAAAATGTAATATTTCCTAAGGTCATATACATTCAAACTACCAGTAATATTAAGAACGGTTTTAAAATAAATATTCCCTTATCTGTACCTCTAAATGAGAGCTTTCCATCAGAGTTGTCATCTTTAGAGTCTAGTTACTTTAATTATCACTGTGATCAAAATTTCAGAGCTCTCCGTAAACACCAAACGCAGATCAAATTCTTTCTTATTAGTACGAGGCAAACTTGAGTTTGACCAAAAGGATACTCAGGAATTGGATAGTCTGGGGTTCCAAATGACTTTGAATTCACAAAAAATTAAATCTCCCTTGAAGGACACAAATGTGCTGTCAAGAAGGGCACTAAAATCATTCCACGATTAACGTATCTGTGTTTATCAGGCACAGTGCTCAGTCCTGAGAAGAGAAATGAGAGGCTGAGTTGTTGCCCCGAGGAGCTTATCTCCTGCATCGACAGACAAGGCAACCAGCCGCTAAACCGTATAGCCATATAGCAGATGCTCGAGTTGAAGGAAGCCCGCTGTGTAGAAGGCAGCTAACACAGTCAGGGGAGGGGACGAGGGAGGGAAGGTTCCCCACACAGGCCACTCTTCAGCTCAATACTGAAAGACATGAGGGGGCCAGGTGGTCGTGGGATGGGGGAGGTGGCTCCTAAGCGGGGGAGGCCTCCCAAAAGGGAGAGCACATGCAGAGACCTGGAGATAGCAGAAGAAATCATGGACCACCAGCAGAGCCGGTGAGAAATCCAAAGTGGTGGCGGCCGAGGTTGCTGTGCGATGAGGCAGAAATCCACATGGGGCCTGACCAACACTAGGGCTTTGGGGTTTTTATCCCAAAGGCCAAGGAGACCCACGGGCCAATTTGCATTTTGGAAAAGTCTCTTTGAATTCCTGCCATGTGCCATGCACTCTACCGCCATGCATGCAAGTGAAACCAATAAAAACAGGAACCAGATCTGTCCCTGGCCAGTCCACAACCAGGAGTCGCACTGGGTTAGCCTGGGTGCATTCTTGGCTTTGGCTAAGAATGGAGGTCACTTGGCATTGCTCAGCCCTGCAGCCAGAAACTCACCCTTGACCTCACAGCACGCCTCTCTCACAAACAGGGTGGGTGAGACAGTGCAGACAAATCAGAAAGAACCACACCACCTTTACTAGACGAGTACTGAAAGCACACGCCCCATGCAGCTGTGTGATCTGGTGAAACAGACTCGGGCTTGGAGCTGATTGACTTGGGTTGGAAGTTTCTCATCATCTCTGAGCCTCAAAGTCTTCATGGACAAAATGAAGAAACCCAACTTCAGAAGACCCAGTGGTATGTTTGCAAACTGCCTAGCAGAGTACATCATATGTAACCAGGTACCTTCCCTCGTAGCTCAGTCAGTAAAAAGTCTGCCTGCAATGCAGGAGTCCCGGGTTCGATTCCAGGGTCAGGAAGATACCCTGGAGAAGGAAATGGCAGGCCACTCCAGTGTTCGTGCCTGGAGAATCCCATGGACAAGGAGCCTACGATCTGTGGGGTCACAAGAGTAGGATACGACTTAGCAACTAAACTACTGCTGCCACTAAGCTGGTGCGCAAAAGTGGTGGGCATTTTATCTCCACCCATTTTGACAATCCCATGGTTAGTGAACACAAAGTTAAGGGCAAAACCAAATACAGCTTGAAATCTGGGTACCCAAGCAGTTGTCCATTTCATATGGGCAGACATGGCACAATGCCCAAATTCAGTGTCTTACCTAGAAATGGTGACATGCTATCCAATACCCAGCAAAGTGCAATCAGGATCAGATAAAAATAAGAAAGTGAAAGCAAATACGCAGTAACTGTACTGGGTCAAGTTTTCTCCTCTTGGGCTGCTGTGGGCTCCCCCACCTGCCAGACATTTAAGTGTGCATCGGCTCTTTGCTGATGAATGCCAGCCAGGCCGGAAGCCTGTCTCCGGACGACCTGTGGTCCTTAGCATACCTCCCAGCCCAGCCTTGATAAACCATGTTTGGCCCCACAAATAAAGGAAAACAGGAGAGACTTTGTATTAGATCTTCCAGAAGGTCTTTGTTGCAATTTTCTCCATCGTTGGGAAAAAAAACAAAAAAACTTACATCACCAAAGACAGTAGCAGCACAGCTTATTGAAATGTTACAAGCAAAGTTGCTTTTGTACTTTTCTTAATAAAAACATTACGAAATTCCCTCCTCCCCCCACCCCGCTTTTTTTCTGTAAAATGCCTTTTTTTTTTTAAGCACCATGAAATCCTACAGAGAGAGAAATAGGTGAAACACCTCCACACATGGGTTTATCATTGTCACGGGGTCCCCTGCCTATGACGCTGGGGTGGGTAAGAAGTCGGAGGAGGCCGGCATGATGGTGGCTTTTTGCATAACGCTTCTAGGCACTGCAGCTGTGTGTTTCACTTCAAGCTCGGCACCCTGATAGCATAGGGAACGCTATCCGTTGTCCCGGACAGCACAGGACTGCCGTGCAGATGGGGTGGAAGTGCTCGGGAGGAGTTTTGTCGCCTTTTGAGGGGGGGCAGGGAGGGGGGTTTGTAATGCATATGGAACTATTTGAGATTTTTCACTTAAGAACCGAGAAGAGAAAGTTTCCAGAACTCCTAGGCACCTGTGAAATAAATCGCTTTTGGTAAAATCAGAGACACCTCTTATTTCCCCTCCTCGCCATGTCACTGACGTCACGTGACTCGGGGACCGCTGGGTTTGGGTGGGAGGTGGACTGCGGGCGAGCGGGGCGGTGAAGTAAGCACGAAGCAGCGGGTTCCTCGCCCCACGACAGAGGACGGGACTTCATTTACAGCCCTGGAGTTAGCATGCTACTCCAGAGTTTCCATACGCAGCATTCACAGCATCCACAAAACCAAATCAAAAAATCACCTTTGTTTCTGAGAGTTGCCATTTTTATTTTTAAGGCCATTTACTAGCTACCTCTTACACTCTGCCGCCGAGAGCTCCCTCTGCTCCTGCGGTTACTGCCTTTGCACACAACTGCATGGGAACCGCGAGGAGAGATCACCCATGTCCCTGTAAAACCTAAGGGGGATGTAGGAAGCACAGACATGAGATGCAGTACTGGCTTAAAAAAAAAATTTTTTTTAAGAGAGTCTCTGCATGTTTGTTTGCTTTCACGGTTTGGACACGGTCGTACACATTGGAATGGTCTACATTCTTACCCAATACAGTGGGCGAAAACCTGCCCTACCCAAATTCTGGCCACATTCTCACTAACCCCCAAAGCT
Organism: Neotragus pygmaeus; assembly: GCA_006410875.1. NCBI lineage: Eukaryota > Metazoa > Chordata > Mammalia > Artiodactyla > Bovidae > Neotragus > Neotragus pygmaeus. Next base: position 790,890 of record SJYV01046737.1, on the reverse strand, counting down.
AAGAGTCCAAATACACGCGGCAGCATCCAAATACACGAGCAGCATCGACTCAGTCAAGAAGCACCATCTCAGAGGGAGGGAAGAGGTGGTTTGCTAACACCTAGCCCAACTAGGACTTCCAGCATGGAACCATCCCCAAAGAACCCAAAGCAGCCATCGCCTCCATATGTGTCTGTCTGTCTGTGTGTGGAGGGATCTGAGTAAGAAATAACCTGTTTATAGTGTAAGAATTCATAAAGTAATCAAATGAAGCCTTTACTGCAATTGACTGCAGATAGTAATAGCTGAAAATTCTTTAGTCGAAACACCATGCAAAAAAATGCCCATATG
>SJYV01046737.1:717272-790552 GCA_006410875.1 Neotragus pygmaeus | reverse complement strand
GTCCTTGTCCCTGGCTGGGGTGGGGCATTTCTCCCCCTGTGGCCGCCTCTGCCTGGGTCGGGGGCTTAGTAAGAGTGCGTCTTCTGAGCTGTCCACCAAGGGTGGAGGAGTGGGAGCCAGGAAAGGCCAGATGTTGAGTCCTCTCTGGGGGGTGGGGGGTGGCTGCGGGCGCCTTGGCGCATCCCCCCCAAAGGCTGATCGTTGTCTGGATCGGTCCCCCAGGCTGGGCTGATGCCCTCAAGCTGGGCGTGGGCATCTCTGCAAATAGAACTGGTGGGTGGCGGAGGGGGGTGGTCAAGACTGGAACCCCACCCCCCAACCTCCGCAGACCGAGGGCGCAGGTCCCAGCTGAGCCTGGGTGATATGGGGTCTCCCACAGCAGGGGCAGCCAGAGGGAGCCACCGCCTTCAGGATCTCAGCGGGAGGACAGCAGGGTAACTGGGGTCAGCAGATGGCCCTGGCGTTCTGGGCAGCTCGGCGGGGTTTTCTGAGGGGAACATCTGGACAGGGAGCCGCGGGGGGAGGGTGCTGGCTCTGGAAGATGCAGTTGACTGGCCCCCAGCTCTTAACTGGAGCAGGAAGCCAGCCTCTCCCTGGGCCGTGGCCCCCTGTGTCCTGAGCCTCCCGCAGCACAGGACGCTGGAGAGCTGGAACCAAAGCACCTAGGGGGAGAGGTGGGGGTCCACGCCCTCACTGGGAGGCTGAGCGGTACTCGGTGTGGCGGGCAGCACCGTCTCCTGTTTGCCGAGCCCCTGAGCATCCATGTGTCCCGCGTCCACGGAGACGCAGCAGCCTGGTGAGAGGAGGGGAGTCCCACCTCTCCTCTGGCTGGGCGCCCTGCCCTACCGGGGGGTCGTGGTCACGCCGTCTCTCCCCGCTCAGTGCACCAAGACGTGCGGGGTGGGCATGCGGATGCGCGACGTGAAGTGCTATCAGGGCACCGACCTCGTCCGGGGCTGCGACCCGCTGGTGAAGCCTGTTGGCCGACAAGCCTGCGACCTGCAGCCTTGCCCCACGGAGCCCCCAGGTGAGGAGGCAGACACTGAGGCCGTGTCGGGGCCTGAGGGATGCGCGGGCAGTCACCCAGGAGCGTCTCTTGGCTCCAGAGACCAAGGCAGGGCGGGGAGCGAAGTCTCTCTCTGGGAGGGGCCAAGTCCAGCTGGGAGCTGCGGGTGGGAAGGGTGGCAGGTGAGATCTGACTGGAGCCTGGGGCCCCCAGGAGCCACGCCGAGACCCACCCTTTTGCAAAGAGCATCTGGCTTCAGAAGATGGGAAGGCGGCCGTGGGGCAGGGGACCAGGGCCTGGCCAGACTCTTCCAGAGCACCTTCAGGCTGGCCACGCAGGGGCAGGGTGGCAAGGGCCTGAAGCAGGCTCTCTGGCTCGGGCACCTGGAAGATGCAGGCGTGTCCTTGGCTCTGTCCTAGGCACCAGGGTCCAACGATGAGCTCTATTTTGGACCCACTGAGTGGAGGGGAGCGGTGGGCCTCCTGGGGATGTTCAGACCTCTGGGGTGAGGTCATGGCCTCCTCCAAATCCTGTCCCTGGGTATCCACCTTCCCTGTGAGTGCTTCCCATCACCGGTGGGGTCCTGATGTCACTGGCGAGGGGTGCGAGGGAGAGGTCCAGGAGAGGAGGTAGACGGGGCGGGGCAGGGGTCCTGACGCGTCTCCCCTCCACCGCCCCACCGCCCCCTGATGCGCTGTGGTCCCTCCCCCAGATGACAGCTGCCAGGACCAGCCGGGTACCAACTGCGCCCTGGCCATCAAGGTGAACCTCTGCGGCCACTGGTACTACAGCAAGGCCTGCTGCCGCTCCTGCCGGCCGCCCCACTCCTAGGCCCGGCCGCCCCTCGGAGGCCGAGCACGGCGTCCCTGGCGNCCCCCAGATGACAGCTGCCAGGACCAGCCGGGCACCAACTGCGCCCTGGCCATCAAGGTGAACCTCTGCGGCCACTGGTACTACAGCAAGGCCTGCTGCCGCTCCTGCCGGCCGCCCCACTCCTAGGCCCGGCCGCCCCTCGGAGGCCGAGCACGGCGTCCCTGGCGCCACAGCAGCCCCCCAATGGACGCCCTTCCTGCAGGGCGCCCAGCTGTGAAGACGTGGCACTGAGCCCCTGCTCTCCCTGGGCAGGAGAGCCCCCACCCCCGGCGTGCCCGTCGGGCCCCCTCACCCCGGGACAGAGCTGCAAGGACGGCTCCCTGCCCCCCAGAGGCCCGGGAGTGCCCCGTCTCCCTGCGGGGCTACAGGCCCAGGGGACAGGCAGGGGCCGCAGGGGGCACCTCAGGCCCTGACCATCCCAGTGACTCCCTGCAGGGCACTCGTAATCTCACAACTTAGCATCGCCCGCCTCCCCATCCGAAGCTCCTGGCATGGAAGGACCCACCGCACTTTACGCCCGGGAGGGGCGTCTTTCTCACGGCCCCGGGCCGTGCTGTCGTCTGTCAGTAATCTCTGTACGTTAATAAAGTGGTCGTATTTATGGCGGCATCGCGGGCTGTCTGGCGCTCTGCAAGGAGGGGCGGAGTGTCCTCCCGACTTACCACCACGGGAAGGTCTGATGCAGCCTCGGGCCCAGGACTGGGGCCGGGGCCGGGGCCGCGTCTGGTTCTGAGGCTGGGTCTGGGGCCGGGTCTGGGTCTGGTTCTGAGGCTGAGTCTGGGGCCGGGGCCGGGGCCGGGACTGGGACTGGACTGCAGTGTCTGCCTGAGAATGCCATTCGGGGAAGGCAGACAGAGAAGGTGACAGGTGAGTGGGCGCCTGCAGGGAGGTGGCTCAGGGGGCTTTGGACTCAGGCGCTGGAATCAGGACTGAGCGCATCTCGTGCCTCCCGACTGCTGCGGGGCCCCCAGCCTGGGGTCCGCGGGGCCCAAGGTCAGGGGAAGCTCCTACCGCGGGGTGTGTTGGGAAGAACACGAGGGGTGAGGCAGGCAGGGTGGGGGGCACAGTGCAGGCCCACGTGGGGGCTCAGGAAACAGTCCTCATTACTGCTGCCGGGCCTCTTAGACGAGCCTCTTCATCTGGACTGGCAGGTGCCGGGACGCTGGCGGGCTTCCCAGAGGAGGTGATGGTTCGGCTGGTCCAGCCTCAGGAGTGACACTAAAGCCTCCAGGGAGAAGGGTGGGTGTTTATGATGCTGAAAGCACCTTGGTTTGGCTGCAGCGGAGGAGGGAGGGTCTGGCTATCCACCGACTGAGGGACAGCGAGCCGGCCCTGGGTGCAGATGCCACAGGGAGGGTCTCCATCAGGGAAAGGGAGTGGGGATGTGAGCGGCTGTCCGGCTACTTCGCTGGGATGCAGAGCCTTCTGTCCCCAAAACNCCATGGTGACCCGGATGTTGTCACATCTCTGGAGCCTGAGCTGGTTTTGGTCCCAAGCTTGGAGGGTCTCAGTGCAGACGGAGCTGGGAGCACGGGGCAGGAAATGTGACTCCATAATGGACCTGGAATGCCTCCTTCCCTCTGCATGAGCATCCAATCTCCAGATGCAGGTGGAACCTCCAGCAGAGAAACCAAGCCTATGTCACCCAAGAATTGGTGGAGCCTCCAGGCTGGAACAGTTTGGCAAGGTCCCCTGGCCATTCTGTGACTCCTAGGCTGGGGTTCCTTCCTCCAGCCTTCGTCTTTAGGGTCACCTACAGATGACAGCACCCTCTGCAGGGTGGTGTCCACAAACTGGGATGTGTCCTGGGGACCCTGGGTAAGGAGGAAGGAGAAATGAGACTCAAGCCTTGGCACATTCCACTCTAGCTGAAAACCAGTGAACAGTTTTCCATGAAGCTCGATGACTGAGGACCTGAGGGGGGCAGGAAGCAATGTTGTTTCCTTAGAACCATCTTCCAGAAAAACAACTTTAAACCTAATGCTGATTGGCTCTTCATGTTCCCACAGCCTGTGGGACTGTAAANGCATCCCAGCCCTGTCTCTTATACACATCTGAAGGGGGCATCTCCTGCCAACGCCCACAGATCGTGTGCTTTCTCAGTGCAAAGTCTTGCATGAGGATCAAGACCAACTCTCTGGGTTTTATTTCAGCAGGACTATTAGTACAAGACTCGACTGACTGACTGAACTGAACTGAACATGCTTTCCTATGCAGAGCAGTAACTTGGATTTTGCATTGAGAAATGTCAATATTTATGTTGTTGAGTGTTCTCTTTTGTTATGGCTGATTTTCCGCCGCTCAGTTAGCTCTCTGGGGAATCAGACTGGAGAGTGCGTTGACACTGCTTCTGCAAGCCAGGAAAATTAAACCTCTGCCCCCAGGAATGGTGTGGGAGATGGTGCCATCTCAGGAGGCTCTCCAGGACCCTCCGCTTGGCATGTCTGCACCCTGGGCAGGGAACAGTCGCCCTTAAACAGTCGTCCCTCCGTTTCTTTAGCTTTTATCTCCTTTCCTTTCTTTACTGCTTTTCTTCTCTTTACCCTTCTTCTTTCTTATCTCTTTTCCTCTCTTTCCAGAAGAACTACATGGACATTTTTTTTTTTAATCACAAAATCTACCTTTGCTCCGTAGCCAGTCCTTTTCTTGCCTGTGTGTAGGCTTCCATGCACATTTATTTGAGGAAGGAAGGGCTGTTGTGTGTGTGCCGCTGGCCACAGACATATATTTGTTTCTACAGATCTGACAACCCAGAGGGGACATGAGTGAAGGGGAGCCTGTGAGTTCACCCCCCATGGCCGGCCACAGTTCAATAACTTCAGTCTCATATGAAATTGAGGAAAATGCACACATTTGCTGATTGGGGGCGATTGCACACCTGCCCCAACTACAGTCTACCTATGCTGACTATGTCTGGGTAATTTTTTTTCACTTCCTTTTTTAAAAATAAGTTGCCGTGTATACTAGTTTTTCCAGGAGCTGTGGGCTGGTAAGTGAGTCACCAGATTTTTCTCACCTGCTAAAAAAGAATCCAGAAATAACTGCTATTCCATTTAACGTGGCGTTTAAAACCATTCAAGGATTCAAAACAAGGACATCTAGGAGGCCTCCACTTGGTAGGAGATGGTCTAGCCCATAGAATAGAGACAGGTTCCTGACCTCAGGAACATTCAGAGAATCTAGAAGGAATCCTACCTCTTCTTTTGTCTTTTTGGATAAAACACGTAGCCAATCTCCGATCATGCTGAGGACAGCTGCAAAGTAGGCAAGGCCAACAAGGATCCAAAACCACACCAGGGGCTTATACCACTCCCGGTAACTGATGCCGGCATTTCCTCCTGGAAACAAGCAAGCGTCACTTTACCGAGGGTCTGGCAAACGGTCATTGCAGAGCAGACGCATCCCAGCCCGTGCAGCAGAGATGTGGTCGCATCACCACCCCAACACTCAGCTGCTCCGCCTGCTGTATACACGATATGACAGGGTGGGAGGGCAAGGAAAAGTTGTGTCTCTTCCCCAAAGGAGCCTGACCTGTGGCTTCACTTATTTTGAATCTTGACCAATAATCTCAATACATCATGGGCTGTTGTTCAATCTCGTTCGACTCTTTGCGACCCCGTGGACTGTAGCCCACCAGGCTCCTCTGTCCATGGGATTCTCCTGGCGAGAATACTGGAGCGGATAGCCTATCCATTCTCCAGAGGATTTCCCCAACCCGGGAATCGAACTGGAGTCTCCTGCCTTACAGGCCGATTCTTTACTAGCTGAACTACCAGGGAAGCCCTTAACACACAACACATAATAACAAAAAGTATGTCAGTGACCAGCCTGATCCATCCAGTTTAAACTTGAGCTTGACAATGAATGGCTTGAATTAGAGGACAACAGAGCAGGCCCAGTTTCAAGTTTGTTTGTCTTTTTTTTTTTTTTTTTCTTATTGGGGTATAGTTGATTTTGTCAAGGTTTTCTTAAACCGCCTTACATTTAATAAAAATAAAAGACCATTAAATAATCCCAAATGGCTTGGAACTCTTGGCACCATTTCCTCCTTAGGCACATACACATTTACCAAGAGAGAAGTAGGTGTGTGGAAGTAAAATTAGACTTGATGGTATCCCTGAGACTGGGACCCAGGCAATAGTGATTTAAGGCTGACCAAAGGATGGTGTTTACATAATGCTGATCCATAGGGTCAATTAGAATCACTGTGTGAGAATAAAAAGGGACCTTCAAGGCCAGCTAGTTCAATCCCTTTATTTTACAAATAGAGATTATAGTAGTAAAAAAAAAAAAAAATCCATCAAGCCAAATTGACTCGTTGCCTGACTGCACTGACCCGCTGTTCCCCTGAAAAGACCAGTCATTTATTCCAAGTAAACAGCCTATTTATTCTAGACCTTCTACAAGCCTGCCCGAGGTAGCCAAGCAACAGCGATTCTAAGCCCAGCCCCCTCTCATAAAGAAGTGAAGACACTTCCTGAAATACCTTTCTGTGAGATGTCATTTTCCAATGAAGCCGGCTCGTGGCCATTTCTAAGAAAATCGACGTTGGCCATGGATTGGTAATTACTGTGCCAGATGGTGAATGGTCACTGGACTTTCCCGCTGGGCTGTGGTTGTAACCTCATGTAGCGCCTTTGAATCTGCACTGAGCTCTTACGGTATCAGTAATGCCTCCCAAAGGCGGCTGGGAGGCTCTGTGGCTTGTGGTCCTTCTCAGTTTGCAGCGGAGCCCACAGGGTCTCCATAGCTACTGCCACTTCTGAAAATTAGAATTCCAAACTTCGCTAGAGGGCTCTGCGGCAAACCCTACTTGGTTTGGTGTAACTGCCTTCCTTTTCCCTTTCAGGCAATTCTTGCCCTCTCCCTGGCTTTCTCTAGGATACTCTTGGACTTTCTGCAACATGAAGTGAGTTTTGAGGTTCATTTCATTTCTGCACTAGGCAGGAGAACTCTGCCACTTTTTCCTGGGAGCTCTCTGAAAGTAGATATTTACCGACCAATCACCATCGTCCACAAAAGACTGTCACTAGGGCGCGCTAGCAAACAAGGCAGGAAACACCCTTCTGCCTACTGGTTTATCAGCTAGTGAAGTCGCTCAGTCGTCTCCGACTCTCTGCGACCCCGTGGACTGTAGCCCACCAGGCTCCTCCGTCCACGGGATTCTCCAGGCAAGAATACTGGAGTGGGTTGCCATTTCCTTCTCCTGGCCTGGAATCCAGGTGCTGTCAGCCAGGGCTGCAAAAAGCTTGTTGGGTTGTTAGACTGTCCTAAAGTGAGTCAGCGACAAAATAAACCAGCACTTAATCCTGCATGGTGACTGATGTTCTGATTGTGTGTCCAAGCTGATGCCTTGTCAAATCACAGCAACCATCAGCTCTTGTTAATGAATCTTTTTAAACGATGTACAGCCTTCCCTTTCGCTCTCAGAGTATTGCCAAAAAGGCTTTGACACACTTCCAGGGTTCCAAGGCAGCAGTGCTTCAGACTGGTCTCTGTAAGCTATGGAAACGGCAGCTTAGAAGGGCCTGGTCCAATTGCAGTCAGCGCCGTGAATTATAACAGACCCAAGTCTGCAGAGACTACGGGACAAAGGAGATATGGTTCTGTAATTAGCGGTAGGTAAGGGACTTAAACCAGTGCTATGCAGCTCAATAGTCTGTGATAACCTGAATGGGGAAAGAACAGATACATATATGTGTATGACTGAATCGCTTTGCTGTACCCCGGACACTAACACAACATTGTAAATCAACTATATTTCAATAGAAATTTTAAAAAAAATTTTTTTTAAAGAAAGGTATTCTGCAGGAGACATATTTACATGAACAGTGGTTACTGTTATCAAAACCCATGGGAAAGCATGTCCATTTCCTCTGACCCAATTTCAACCAAAATAGACTTTAAAACTTTCCAACAGTTCTTTGTATTTATCTATACACGTGGCCATTAGATTCATTAAAATCTTCCATCGCTGAAGATCACTAAAAAACAAAAGAACAAAGCCATGCTCTGTCTGTGGCTGTGGCGGTCACGGCCTTCCAGGTAAGTAAACATCAGGCCAAGTGCCCGTGTGTACTAATCGCTGACGGCCCATCCTGGCTCATAAGGATAAATAAGAAACTTATAAATCATAAGCAGTTTTTTGAATCTCCTGTTCCCCGGGCTGTGCTATTTGTGACCCAGATTAACAGACTGAACGGAGCAACCGGTTAGAGAGCAGGGTTTGCCCCACGTGTCCTCCAGAAGACAGTCCTCCAGACAGGCCAGAGTTAGCACAGAGGACTCTCTGCAGTCGCGGCAGAGTACAGACAATACTTTAGGGAACTTAAAGATGTCGGTGAAATAGCTCTAAACTGCAGCTGGGATTGGAACCTCAATGAGTTTCCCCACAGAGCAGCAACGGACGATGCTAGGGAATTGACCAAGTCGCTCTTGGTACTGCCCTCCTGTCTCTGTGCGCTGTCTGCCCAGAGATTGAAGCCTCCCATCAAGTGGCATCAAGCGATCTCCTGCCCAAGCTGGGGAGCTGTTCAGTAGCTGAGCATCGAGGACAAGCCAAGGTGGGCGGGACCCCAGGTCTCTGCATAAGCAAGGCTCAGTCACTCTAACTTGGCGAGTTCTTAGTCCTTAAGACAGTCAAAAGGAAGAAAGCATTAAAACTGCTGTTTCTACCAAGGCAACTTTGGTCTTCACCTTCCTAGCTGGAAGAGCTGCAAAACTACTCTTCCGGTTGTCTCTTTCCTTAGAATTACCATGGAGATGGCCAGCCTTCCACTTCCTTTCCAGAATTTACCCTTTTTCCGAATTCCAGAAGAGGGGATCCCTGGCCTCCTTACATACATTAAGTTACGACAGAGTTACTGGGTCAGAGTGCTCACTTCTGGGAGTAGAAACCGAGCACTCGTCTGACCACCTGGAACTAATCCATCCAGAAAGAGATCGGTGGCGGCGGCCTCCTATCCCTACCTTCCCACCACCCTGGGAGAGCGATGCAGGTAAAATGTCAGGTTTCATTTCAGTTTTTAAACTCCCTGTCCCTAGAAGAATTTGCTGGTGATTTCTTTTTCTCCCTTAAGCACGGTTCATTGGCATTTATTTTTGCAATGAAGGTTGTTGTGTCTATCTAGATTCATGCAGAATCCATCATAATATTAAATTCCCTTGGGGCAGTTTCCAACTCCAGGTGGTCACCTGGGTCTTTAGTCCTGCATCCGGACATGCCTGGAGCAACTTTTCCAGGGATGGTGACTCTGCCCTCGGCATCGGGAAGCTTCATCTGCAGGTCCCTGCAGACTAAACTCAACGCTCTTCTCTCCAGAGCTTCTTTTTTGCCACTTGCTAATATAGCCTTTATCAGTTGATGCAAGGAGCCTTAATACAATTCAGAAGCCCGAAATCCAATGAGAAATTCATTTCAGTCATAATTCATATGATGATGAAGACAGCCTGCCTCCTGAGTCGGGGAGAAGAGAGACTGGCTTCCTCCCAAGGCAGCAGCCAGCTGCTGTTTCCCCCAAGGGGACCGCAGGTTAGGAACAATCCTGTGCCCAGCAGCGGTGATGCTGAGCCTTTTCCCTTTGTTCCTCCACCTTTCCTCGTGGTTTGGAAAAGCACCGACCAAAGTAACTGTTTTCCCCACCAGGGCCCCAGTGACTGGGTGTTCCAGAGTGCTTACCTGCCACAAAGTCACCAAAGCCCACCGTGGTGAGAGTGACCACCACAAAGTAAATGGACTCCAGGGCCGTCCAGCCCTCAATGTATTTGAAGATGACGGCGGGGATCGTCACAAACACGACACAGCCAGCCAAGATGAACAGGATGGTTGAGGTGACCCGGATCTTGGTCTGACTCACTTGCTTTTTCTAAGGAAGAGCAAAGGAGAAAGAAAGACAGGGAAGTCAGCTCCGTCACCCTGGATTCGGGAGACAAGAGGTAGAGAGAGAAAGAAAAAATGTCAGTGGCTTTGGACCTTTCTCTGTTCGTGGGCAGCTTGGGGAGCACCTGATGAAAGCTGTGGACCCTCTCCTAGAAAAATGTGCAGACCGGAGTTTTCAGCTGGTCTCGGTGGCGCTTGGGCAAGAGACCCCTTGAATGTCCTTTGTGTGGCTCCCTGACTGCAGCCCAGATGCTGCCTTTCTAACCCCCTCACTGGTGCAAACGAGACTGATTCCCAAGAAAGGCCATTTTTGCCGCCGTTTCTCACATAGCTTCACTGACCCTCTGCAGGAGGCACAGGTTTGGGGGTTCCTCCCACAGGTGGTGGTGATGGATTTGCACCCGGCTTCCCTCGTGTCAAAGGGCGCACGCTGGGAAAAGATGGCTCCTGAGACAGACCAGAAGGTCAGGATGAAAAGAAAGCACCGCTGGCCTGACCCCACCCGCGGCGGGGACAGAGCTCCATCTGCCTGGGTGCTGCTTCAGCTTCCCGTCCCCCTCGCCGAGGCGGCACGTTTACATTACATTCTTCCTTTCAAGTGCCCGTGTGAGCCAGCGCTGTGCTCGTCATGTTTGCCGGATGTATAAGCATCCGGGGACAGGACAGGCGTCCACGGTGAACGGCAGGTCAGTGTCTACAACGAATAATAGAAGCTCCACCTCAAGGGAGCTTCTGGAGGATTCAGTAGCTAAGAGGTGAAGAGACGCCTACACGGGGAATGACCCTGATTTCGGGGCAAAGGAATCATACCTATGGGGTACCAGAGGCAGACTGGAGGCGCTGGTGTCCCCCTGAGTGGCACTCAAGACCACCTTGGCATCGCCTCCGAACTGGACAGCCTGTTAAGGTCCTCTCAGAGCTCCCGGTTTGCCACTGGAGACTGTCATCAGGGGACCCTGGCACCATTACTCGACCGAAAACTCAACGTCTCATAAATATCTGTTTAACACCAGAGTGCCCAGACCTTTATACACTGCCTGGATTGAATCCCTGCAAAGCACACGTTCAGGGAATCGATATGAAAATCTCTACCATGGGATCTATTAATATTTTCTAGTCATCGCCCTCCAGTGAATTAGAGGGCAGAGCAGGTGCAGAGTACAGAGCGCATTGGGCATTCAGACACCGCATTTTATGGACGCAAGAGGAGCCTGCTTGAGATGCTCTGCTCGGGCAGAGCTGAGAGGAGAGTGCAGCTCTCAGGCCAGCGCGCAGGGATGGAAACCGCCTTTCAAGTTGCTCAACAGTTCACCAGTTCAGAGTCGCCAGACTGCTCCTCCAAGGAAAGAAACCGGACTAACCTCTGTGAAGAACAGGCCACCCTGTTTCCCCTTCGAGGAAGGAAGGCTGAGAATAAAACCTTGTCACTGGGCGATCCTGTCACTGTCCTGGAAATCCTAACCTTTCCTCACGGCAGGGACACCCCAGCCAGGTTTTCTAGGCCAAGAGAGATTCTCCTACGACCAACCACGCGGCTCAGATAGGAAATGACCGTGTTCTCCAAGACAGGAAGGTTGGTTATGACCCTCTTTCTCTTCCTCCCACTCCCCTCTTCCTTCCTGACTTACGGAGACAAATCTCAGAACCACCTCTTCCCTGGGAAACACCAAGGCACAAGAGAGCTGGGAAAGGGTGGTGGGAGGCTGCCGTCCTCTGCGATCGAGCCTCACAAGCACCAGTCCCACCTACCGAGGGCCCTGAGTCCTGGGTGTGTTCAATATGGTGGAACTGTGGGCAGGTAAGTGACAAAGAAGAGCTGTAGTGGAGAATATTTATCTGCAGAGATCTCAATCCACACTGAGATCAGTATAAGCGAAATGAAGGTGTTAGTCGCCAGGCTCCTCTGTCCTTGGGATTCTCCAGGCAAGAATCCTGGAGTGGGTTGCCATGCCCTCCTCCAGGGCATCTTCTCGAATCAGGGATCGAATGTGGATCTCCCATTGCAGGCAGATTCTTTAACCATCTGAGCCATCAGGAAAGTTAGTCCCTAAATATTCATAGGAAAAGCTAAAGAAATACAATCCTGCATAAAAGGGAGTCAAGTTCTCTGACTTCTAAGAGAATGCTCAGGATACAAAGTGGGATCAGGAAAAGAAAAATTGATCCACGCTGTTATATAGTTCCCACCTCCTCAGAAAAGCCATCAAAAAAAGATAATTTATTGATATTTTTGCATATGAAAATATACATTTTTTCCCACAAATGAAAGTACTGTGACAAGACAAATTACTTGAGAACCACAAAGAATATTTTACCCATTTCATGCATTTCCGTATTAGATCTTGTAGAACTTGGAGGGGGCAGTTAAGACCCCTCTGAGAATCCAGGAACTTCGTTATTATTATTAGCCTACCTTTGTTGGTAAACACGGACAAAAGCCAAAACCCAAAAGGAGATTTTTATCATAGATCATTAAGTTAATCTAATTGCTGGTGACGGAACATCATTTTCCCCCTCAATAAATCATCCTCTTCAAATGCATAATGAAATTAAAGTGAATTAAATGTTTGCAAGACACTTGTTAAGTCAGAAATTAGGATGTGAACGCAAGTGCAATCCAAATGAGGCTGAGGCTGGCAGAGGAGAGTGGCAAGTGCGTGGGAAGCTAGAGCCATTCCCAGGCTCCAGGAGGTGGGCAAAAGAGATGATGGCACCGGGCAGCATCTGTTTGGTAGCAGAGGGAGGTGTGCAACAGAGGCTAGATCGTGGCGTCTTAATGGCATTATCTGTCAGAGAGTTTATCTGCAAGTTAGCATTTCACCACTGCTCACTGCCCAAGCCAACCAACGTGTCCCTGGACCACTTCCTCTGGACATCCTAGGGTGATGCTCAGCAAATCCCCGGAGGCTTAAATCATCAGGGTATTTTAGGGACTTTCAAAATCAAGTGCCTTGCGTGTGTGTGTAGGCGTATGAAATTGTGTGTACCCGTACTTCACTATAAAAGGAAGCAGTATGGGCGTAAGGCTTTGATAGTATCTGTTACTCTGGGGACCCACATTTATGCTGTCCTCTAGACACTTAGGAAAACAGTTGTCCTAACTGAACATTTGCAGCTTCCACGATGGAACCACAAACGTGCCATCCAGCGATCAGTNTCAGTATAAGCGAAATGAAGGTGTTAGTCGCCAGGCTCCTCTGTCCTTGGGATTCTCCAGGCAAGAATCCTGGAGTGGGTTGCCATGCCCTCCTCCAGGGCATCTTCTCGAATCAGGGATCGAATGTGGATCTCCCATTGCAGGCAGATTCTTTAACCATCTGAGCCATCAGGAAAGTTAGTCCCTAAATATTCATAGGAAAAGCTAAAGAAATACAATCCTGCATAAAAGGGAGTCAAGTTCTCTGACTTCTAAGAGAATGCTCAGGATACAAAGTGGGATCAGGAAAAGAAAAATTGATCCACGCTGTTATATAGTTCCCACCTCCTCAGAAAAGCCATCAAAAAAAGATAATTTATTGATATTTTTGCATATGAAAATATACATTTTTTCCCACAAATGAAAGTACTGTGACAAGACAAATTACTTGAGAACCACAAAGAATATTTTACCCATTTCATGCATTTCCGTATTAGATCTTGTAGAACTTGGAGGGGGCAGTTAAGACCCCTCTGAGAATCCAGGAACTTCGTTATTATTATTAGCCTACCTTTGTTGGTAAACACGGACAAAAGCCAAAACCCAAAAGGAGATTTTTATCATAGATCATTAAGTTAATCTAATTGCTGGTGACGGAACATCATTTTCCCCCTCAATAAATCATCCTCTTCAAATGCATAATGAAATTAAAGTGAATTAAATGTTTGCAAGACACTTGTTAAGTCAGAAATTAGGATGTGAACGCAAGTGCAATCCAAATGAGGCTGAGGCTGGCAGAGGAGAGTGGCAAGTGCGTGGGAAGCTAGAGCCATTCCCAGGCTCCAGGAGGTGGGCAAAAGAGATGATGGCACCGGGCAGCATCTGTTTGGTAGCAGAGGGAGGTGTGCAACAGAGGCTAGATCGTGGCGTCTTAATGGCATTATCTGTCAGAGAGTTTATCTGCAAGTTAGCATTTCACCACTGCTCACTGCCCAAGCCAACCAACGTGTCCCTGGACCACTTCCTCTGGACATCCTAGGGTGATGCTCAGCAAATCCCCGGAGGCTTAAATCATCAGGGTATTTTAGGGACTTTCAAAATCAAGTGCCTTGCGTGTGTGTGTAGGCGTATGAAATTGTGTGTACCCGTACTTCACTATAAAAGGAAGCAGTATGGGCGTAAGGCTTTGATAGTATCTGTTACTCTGGGGACCCACATTTATGCTGTCCTCTAGACACTTAGGAAAACAGTTGTCCTAACTGAACATTTGCAGCTTCCACGATGGAACCACAAACGTGCCATCCAGCGATCAGTGGGTTTCTCGTCCCCGCAGCTCTGCATCCATTCACCACTACTGTAAAATGGTGCTTAAGAAGCTGGAGTCTTGGGGCAGCTTGCCTGACACACACTCCATCCCCACTGCTAAGTGACTGAGTGAGCTTGGGCAAGGTTCTCAGCTTCTCTGGGCATCCATTTCTTCCTCTAAAAATGGAGATGAGAGAGTCCGCCTCACAGGAGTGTTTGGAAGATTAAATAAGCGTGCGAAAGCTCAGCTCAGTGCCCGCTAAATGCTTGATGACTGTTACCGATCATGTCTAATGGAAAAGTTCGAGTCCTTCCGGAGATGTGGGCAGTCCCACACTGAACGCTGCCCTCTGCTATGGAGGAACGTTCCCTCCCATCTGGTTTTAAGATCATCTCTGTCTAGCTTCGGGTGGTCATTGCTGGGTTTCCCTTCCTGGATACGTTGTCTCATACGATGACCTCCTCTCTCAATAAGAAACAAGTCCTCATTTTCTCTGGGTTCTGCTGTGCTGACCCAGGATTGAGCCCTCAGACGGTCTCAGCTAACAATCTTGGAAGCTTTTCTGTTTTCCTTCCACCGCCCCTCCAGCTTTTTTCATCATCCTTCTGAAACTGACAACAATTGCGGATAATGTTTGGGGTGTCAGGGACCAGCTTAGAGAGTCCCTAAAAGGCCCCACCCTTGTGTTCCTTGCCCCTCCCAACTCCCCTGCCACTTGAGAGTCAAGCTGTGTTTCCACGGCGGGGTTGCTAGGCAAAAATCCCGTTGCTTATTTACCAGCAAGCAGAGCAGTTACCGTTAAGCTTTGTGAGAGCCCAGATCTGACTGAGTTAATGTGTTCTTAGACTAACAAAACTGGTATTTGGGAAGAGATGGTTTGATACAATATTTGGGCAGAAGTGATAGAATACTTGGATGTATCTGTCCAAATCTTGTTTTCTCACTTTGTGGATTAGATGATGTGGTCTTTCTTTCTCCATATGCAAATGACATTCTGCACAACTATTTCCCGAATCCCGCTGGCTGGCACTAAGTGTAGGAATTTTTGAGGAACTCAAACCCCACCTCCTGTAGAGTTCTTTTAGTTGTCAAAATTATGTGTAATTATTCCAAAAAGCAAAATAAGCTTCATACACAGGAGACCAGGGAACCAGTTCTCAGAGTGCTCCTTTGAGAGAGGATGTACATACTAGCAATTCTGACAGCGTTTACCTGTTTCAGACCTCAGAGGGCGAAGCCACACAGCCAACTCCCACTAAGCACGATGCCCTACCATGCTGGTTTATTTCCACAATCTCATTTTGAAGAACAAGTATATTTCCATTCATCTGTGGGCTATTTCTTTTTTTATTTTTTTACCCCCCCTCTAACATCTACTCTTCTTTTTGATTTTATGCGATTTCTTACAATTCTGAGATTAGTGATCCAGATTGTTCTGTCTGACTGAGAAACTTTATTTGCTGTGATTTTTAGCCAGGGACATTGGAGATTTCATTGGATAATAAAGATACTGCAATAAAAATCCTAGGACGGGAGCTAGGCATGCAGAGCTCTAGTTTATGGTTCAGTTTTGTTTTGTTAAAATGCAAACACATCACCATGGTAATACGCTTGAGCTGAAAATGATTTCTCAAAATGCAAAGATAATAGGAGCTGCCTCACAAAAGAGGCGACTTTATTTTCTGATATTATTATGTTTTCCACAAAGACTCCTTTTCTAAAAGTCCAGTTCTAACTAATGGTTTCACCATCACAACTAATAACCATGTAGTACCAGCAATTGTATAAACCATGAGGAGAGCTTTTAAACACCATTTGCCTATAATCTCCATGGCAGAGATAGTATAAACACACATTAGTGAGAATCGTGCAGTAAAATCTCCATGGAGCTGCTTGAAAATGTCCCATTCAAAAGCAGGAGAGTATTTACACACCCCCCCCAAAAAAAAAGCAGATACAGATTACACAAATGGGTAGTATCTAACCCCCCAAAAAAGTTGTGTCTAGCATCTGCCTCTGAGCCACACTGCAGCATCCAACAGATTTTTGGTCAGTTCAGTGCTTTGCTGGTATCACCAGGCAAAGTTTTAGAAAAGGCTTTTGGTATATGCAATTAAATTGTTTTTATCACTGTTTCAGACCTGGATTTTAGCACTGTTTTTATCACTGTATCCCAGGTGCACCTGGGATGGAGACAAAATCCAGAAATAATAAAAAAATTCTCAGCAGCTCCACTCCAGGATCACTTTAATTAAAACCTTTGAAAGTTTTCTTTTCAAAAATTCTGTGGCTTTTCACATTTGAAGAAAATACTCTATTGGAACACAAGAGTTTGCACTCAAAACTCAACCAGGTAATTCATTCAGCACATAATTATTAACAACCTTTTACATATCAAAGGTTGTTCTAATTGCAAGGGATATAGCAGTTACAAAGAGAGAGAGAAAGAAGTTCCCTTCCCCATGCACACAAAGTCTAGTTGGCTGGGGCAGGCTGGGAACATCTGAGTCTTGGGCTGAAGTCTTTGTGGCGCTGTCCATGGTGCCCAGCCCTGGTCTCACCATTGAAGGGAAAGGTTTTACCTAATGACATCCATCCCAGGGATTAAAAACATCACCTTGTAGAGAAGAAAGGACTATTCTTGTAGCTATTACATGTGAAATGCAAATAATTGTGGCTGATTTGCATTGTTGTATGGCAGAACCAAACACAACATTGTAAAAATTTAAATAAAAAAAGGAACAACAACAGAAGACATTTAAAAGGACTATATCAGCAATCACTTCAAGCCAGAGTTTATTTGAACCCACTAAGCTATAGGTCAAACTCTAGCATATTTACTTGAGCATAGCATGTCATTCCCTTCTCGGCAGGAGGAGAAGGGGATGACAGAGGATGAGATGGTTGGATGGCATCACTAACTCGATGGATATGAGTTTGAGCAAACTCAGGAAGATAGTGAAGGACAGGGAAGACTGGCCTGCTGCAGTCCATGGGGTCACAAAGAGTCAGACACGACTGAGCAACTGAAAAACAACAGGAACTTTGATACCAAATCAAAAGCAAAACTTTGTACAAGTTGTGATTTGTCTTAAGTTCAAGGAAAATCAGTATGGTTCATCTAAGGTTAGGGAAGAAAATCACAGATATGCCGCAAGTTGACTGTTGCTTGCAAATGATTCCGTGTCTGTAAAACCTTACACATTGTCTAAATAATAAATCCTAGAATTAGAAAACACTGTACCTATGATAGAAGATATATGGATCTTTGTTAGCTAAGCCTTCAGAAGCTATGTCCTAGAAATCAGAACAACAAGTAAGCGATCAGTGCAGATGTAACCCTGGCTGAAGAGCGGGCCTCCTCTTTAGTTGAGTATGAAAGGCAGGCCCACGGAAAGGAGAGGACAGGGCCACTTCCTGATGAGCTGCACCAACGGCCTAACTGCTGGCAATCCCGACAGATGCGCACCTAGCCAGCTTCTGAATTTGCTTTACCCAGATATCAGCAGCCAAACAAACAATGTTCCCACCCCAGAATGCCCTCTCCACCATCACATGCACAAGCATACAATAATAATACTACAGTAACAATGCTACAGAGAGCTGAAAGGTGGTTCGCTTTTCTCTTGCTAACAAGGTTTCCAGGTCACAGTGCATTGGCCAAGCAGGCCACCACAGTCAGGACAGAAGAGCACCCGGGTAGAATAAATGTGCCTCCCCATCCCTGATGCTTTTGCCCTTGTTCACGGGGCTCCACGTGCTGTAACACACGTGACCCCTCTCTAGACTCTCTCTCTGACACAGGACCTGAGAACTCAGCGTCTTCCCCTCTTCTTCCTTTTGAGAAACAGCTGCCCTCAAGGCACACCCACGTGTGATCTCCTGTCTAATTCTCAGGTTGTATGAAGAAGCCCATCTTTCCTCATTCTCCAGTATTGAGGGGACGTAGCAACATTGGATTTCAATCTGTCATCTGGTTCACCTTATTTCTCAGTTGGCTCATACCTTGGGTGGAAAAAAGGGGGTGCCATTTACTTGCTTCTTTCAAAGGCCCCAATCCTCTCAAGTCTCCCTGCTCCAGTCCCCCTGGTACCATGTGCTTGTTTATTTGTTTTAATTTTGGTGATAGCTGGCCACCTCACGCGAAGAGTTGACTCATTGGAAAAGACTCTGGTGCTGGGAGGGATTGGGGACAGGAGGAGAAGGGGACGATCGAGAATGAGATGGCTGGATGGCATCACGGACTCGATGGACGTGAGTCTGAGTGAACTTCGAGAGATGGTGATGGACAGGGAGGCCTGGCGTGCTGCGAATCATGGGGTCGCAAAGAGTCGGACACGACTGAGCGACTGAACTGAACTGATGAGGCAGAGAAAGAGGTCAGACCATGTAGTATGCAGCAAATTTCTTTTCAATGGAAGGCGAATTCCCTGCTTTAGATTGTGCCCTCACCAGGAAGGAACATATGTAACAAAAAAGGAAAAGAAGGAGATTACTGTGAGCCTCTTGCTAAGAGTGCTTTCCTGAAAGGAGATAAGGAACTGGGAAAGACCAGTCCTGGCTGGAGCTGTGAAGAAGAGACAAGACCCTTGCCCAGGGACTGGGGTTGGGGGGGGGCAGGTTTGGTGAGGGGGGAGCTGGGGTCAGTGGCCAGAAGGCAGCCGCCTAGCACGTAGGCCAGCCCAGTGGTCCTGGGCCCCGTTGTAGCTCGTGAGGGAGCTCTTCATCTTTCTCGCCTTTGCTGGCGTCTCTCAGCCATGTCACTGCTGCCTGGAACCAGCATCCAAGGGCATCTACCGGGGATGGGAGAGAAGAAAGCTTCAAGTGCCCCCACCTTGGGCGTGTGTAGCCAGGGAGAAGGCATTTGTGGGCTTCCTGAAACAACTGTCTACATGTCCAGGAAGCAAGATAAGCGACAAACAAGCATGTGTTTTCTGTGGCCTCCTTTATCTTACCTGTTGGAAGATTTGAAGAAACCCCCCAGGATTAACCAGATTTAGGTTAACACCTTAAAAAGCACCTGAGTATTATTGTGTCAATAACTGTAAAAATACCTGGGTTTTATCAGGCAAGTAGTGAGCAATCCCCTTCTCAATAGTTACACTCTTTCTTTCCTTCTTTCTTTTTAGACACTTTTTAATGAAACCTCATAGGAATGCCCACCCATATGAATCTACAAAAATAATGAAACAAGCATTAAAAAATCATATAAGGGAAAGATGTGTGAACTAGAAAGGAGGCAATGAGAAGCAAGAAAAATTAAGAAAGTCTTTGAGAAGGATGAGCATAATAGAGAAAATGACTTAGGGGTTTAGAAAGCAAGACGGAATAATGCTTTTAGGGGTCTAGAATCTTCTTAGAGGTATAAGAAGGCTTTCAGCTGGGTTTGTACCTCTCTCTTTGAGAGACAGAAAGAAAACAAGAGAGAGATGCTTGATCTTTCTAGTTAGACTGGGAACAGAGAAGTTTAAATAAGAATGGAACACAGCTTCATAGAAAGTCACACAGAAATAAATCTGACACTGGGAAGCCCTGCGCGGAGGGAATTTGACAGAAGCATCCAGAGCTGAGAATTTTTCTTTAGCAGAATATTTCTCCAGCTGTGGATGAAGTTGAATCCTATAACTTTTCTATTCTTTCATTCAATAAATATTTATCAGGCACTACTCTTCCATCTGTTACAGAGATAAATCCACGGGTGAGCAAAACAGAACGGCCACCAGCCTCACAGACCTAGTGGAGCCAGGACAAGCATTAAACAATCACAGAAGCAAACAGATCATCACAGCTTGAGAGAAGCAAACAGCACTCACCAAACGAGAGAGTACGGAGACCAGGTGATGCTATATGCCTGTCCTGGCCTCCCGTATATACAGCCCAAGATCACCCAGGAGGGAAGCATGAGGGGAAGGGATAGTTAGGGAGCTTGGGATCGACACGTACACACTGCTTCATTTGAAATGGATAACCAGTAAGGACCTACTGCATAGCACAGGGAACTCTGTTCAGTGTTATATGGCAACCTAGATGGGAGGGGAGGTTGGGAGAGAATGGTTACATGCATATGTGTGGCTGAGTCTCCTTGCTGTCTACTGGAAACTATCCCATTGTTAATTGGCTATACTTCAATATAAAATGAAAAGTTTTTTTAAAAGATCTACCCAAGAGAAAAAAAGATTGTATATATTTAACACATATATGTGGAATCTAGAATAATGGTATAGATGAACCTATTTCCAGGGCAGGAATAGCGATACAGACATAGAGGACAAATCTGTAGATATGGCGGGGGAGGGGTGTGATGAATTGGGAGATTGGGATTGACACACAACCATGTATAAAAACAGATCACTGACTGCTGGGCAGCACAGGGAACCGTAGTCGGCGATCGGTGGCGACCTAAGCGAGACGGAAACCCAAGAAAGCGGGGATGGGCGTATGTGTGGCCGATGCACTTGGCTGCACAGCAGAAGCCAACACAGCAGCGTAGAGCAACCGTGGCTGGCGGTTTGGTCACTAAGTCGTGTCCAACTCTTGCGACCCCGTGGACTATATGTAGCCTGCCAGGCTCCTCTGTCCATGGAATTCTCCAGGCAAGAACATTGGAGTAGGTTGCCGTTTCCTTCTATACCCTGATAAAAATCAAAGAAAAAGATTCACCCGTGGTAGTAATGAAGCTTCCCTTGTGACTTAAGTCAGTAAAGGATCTGCCTGCAATGCAGGAGACCCGGGTTTGATCCTGGGTCAGGAAGTTCCCCTGGAAAAGGAAATGGCAGCCCACTCCAGTATTCTTGCCTGGGGAATCCCATGGACAGAGGAGCCTTGCAGGTGCCATGGGGAGGAGTCCACGGGGTTGCAAAGAATCGGACACGACTGAGCAACTGAAACCACCATGGTAGTAAAGGGGGTTACTGCAAATGATTCAAGGCAGCAGACGAGCTGGAGCCAAGGAGGCCAAGGAGGGGCTAATGGACTCAGACGTGACATACTCTGGTTGGTTCTGGCTCCTAATGAAGTTCTCATTGATAACCTCATGGCAATCATCCAAGGTGGGTATCCTGACTCCCTGATAGATTTGTCCTCTTCGTATCAAAATTTACACAAATGCCTCAAGGACCTCCCAAGTGTGCATGTATTGTGGGCGAATAAATTCATAATTCATCTCTACTTATGCATCGACCATTCTTCCAAAGTTATTAAAAAGTAGCATTGTTCTTTGACTTGATTAGAATGGATTCCATTAGAACGTGGATTTGATTAGACATGACCAGTCAGAATCCTATTTGTATTACTAAGTGAACACACACAATAAATGTCCCTGTTGTTAGTTCATTTGCATAGCTTTTCCTTTTAAGAGAATTAAGTTATATACAAACCCTTTAATGAAGTTTAATGTAATGACAAAAGCATATTAATTCCTTCATCTTTCATGAAACGATGAGGCTGTTTAGCTATGCAAATGATAGCAGGCGTGAACATCACATGCTCCGTAAGAAAAAGTAATATATAGTGGTCCACCCTTAGGTAGGGGCTGCGTCTCTGCACATGACAGTTTCTTTAGAAACGTATTCTCCTTCACACACAGTTTTAGATGACTTCAATCCTGCCAAGAGTTGAATAGAGATGTGCATCCTCTTATGTGAATAATTCTCCTGAGAGAACCAGAAATGGAGACCCCCCGCCCCCAAAGACAATGTTAAAAAAAGACATCCAGGCCTTCTGATGTTCTCCTAATGTTGAAAAAAAGACTAGAAACTGGAACTGGACCCACCCTGGTGACACCCAGCTGGGATTGTGCTGTTCAAGACCATCGTGACGCTGTTGAAGGCCAACTAACCACCCTATATTACATCGTGATGGAATCAGATCCTAGGACATGACCACGTTAGAGGGTACCGGTCATTCCTTTTTTGTCTTCCCATCATCTGAGCCCCCTTCTTTGGTCTAGTGAAAGACAGAGGCCTCGTCCCAGCACAGAAGCTGAAGAATGCCAGCGACTCACTTCCCTGGTCTCCTTACTGCAAGGACTGAAGCATACAACCCCAGCTCATCCAGCCAGAGAGACGGAAGCCAGACCCTGAACCAGGCAGTAGTGAGTAGGTGTGGCAGAGCGGGTCCTGCAGTGTTCATCTGAAGGCTGTTTCCTGTGTCCTCCCCCCAACCTGCCTTTTATCTCTCTGGAATACCAAAGGCCATTCTTAAATGAGGGGTGAAGATTCTCAGAGGCATGTAACCACTTCTTCGTCTCCCAGAGACTGGATAAGTCTTAGCTAGGGATGGGCCCAGAGAGCAGGTAGAATGCCCACTCAGCCTGGAGGGGAAGGAAGCTGAGAGGGACTGAGTCTCCCTAGGTTCTGCCAGGCAGGAGCCCCAGAGTGCAGAACCAGAGGCCAGGAGGCAGGGGTCTGATGCAGAGCTCTCCCCTGGGGTGGGACTACCTGCTTCAGCATCTGTGCACAGCCCACCTCCCACGAGTCCTGGATCCTCCTGAGTCTCTTCAGCGAAGACTGGGGACTGAGACCCTGGGTGGAGTAGAGATGAGGAGCGAGAGCCTTGCCAAGATCAAGGTGCAGCTGAATAGGACCAGACAGGTGCTTCCATGCGGGCGAAGGGCAGGCGGGCGGGGCAGGCAGCAGGCAGGACGCCACTGGTTTCAGAAAGAGGCGCGGACCGTGCGGACTCCACCCCGGGACTGGTGGCCCCAGCGGTGGTGTTATACCCCATTTCCAGGGATGGTCACAGAGGCAGCCTTAGCAGCATCGGGGGCCCAGAATCGGGGGCAGCAGGGCAGACACAGTCGTGGCTTCTTACAGGCTGAGTTCTGTGGCGTGATTGGGCCATGGTTCTTGCCTGGGTACCTCCCAAATCTAGGTCTCCATCCATCTCGGGAATTCAGTAGCTATACAATAGCTTTAAACTTGTTTTTATCTTTATTTTTTGTTTAAAGTAGCCATTTTAGGTGTCTCTTGATTCAGCTAAACTGCCGCTCCTGGAGGTCAGGGTAAGCTGGCTTCAGCCACTTGGAGGCAGATCAGGGATGTAGCCTGGAATGGGTTCCCCACTGGAATCCTGGACTCTTTCAGGCAGAACTACAATCAGATGTGATTTAACTGCTCTAGGTAATATCCCTCTGACATTCCTAAATCTTTAAAAAAAAAAAAAAAGTTTCAACTGTGGTGTAGAAGAGGCTCTGCCACTCCTGGGACGGATAGTTATGGGAAGCATGGTGCCAGCCTCCAGGCCAGTGGGGCAGGATCAAGTACCAACCAAGGCAGGGGGGTCTGCCGCCTGCAGGAGGGGCCAGCAGCACTGCCAGGAGAGGTCCAGGGTGAGAGGACAGACGTAATCCGTAGGAGCTGATGGGGAGGACCGGGCTGCGGCCAGGACAGACACGGGCACGCGTGCGCTCAGTCACTTCAGTCGAGTCTGATTCTTTGTGACCCTACCGACTGCAGCCCGCCAGGCTCCTCGGTCCGTGGAATTCACCAGGCAAGGAGACTGGAGAGGGCTGCCGCGCGCTCCTCCAGGGGACCTTCCCAACTCAGGGATCGAACCTGTGTCTCTCACTCTGCCTGCCCTGGCAGGCCGGTTCTGTGCCACTCGCACCACCTGGGAAGCGCCGACAGCGGCACGCAAGAGCCAAGATGCCGCAAGGACCGGGAGCAAAGAGAGGCGGGGAGGACCTGCAGGGGCGCCAGGCGCTGAGGCGACCCGGAAGTGCAGAGACGAGACCCGGAAGTTCCATCATCCACACGCTCCTGCTGCGCTCTTTGGACAACAGACCTTCCCCCCTCCTTAGTACCCTTCCGTGTTTCCAACGTCTCTCCAGCGACCGGCTACCTCTTTTGTGATCTTTGCAGTGACAGGAAAGGAGGAGAGGTGGAGAGAACGAGGGGGGCCGGGAGAGGAGCAGAGAGGCCGCCCTGCTCCACACGACTCGAGGCGCCCCCAGAGAAGCGGCACGCGGCCCCCGAACCGCGCGGTGGCTTCCTCTCTCGGGGGAAGCGGCTGAGGACCAGGCCTCTGCGGGAAACCGGAGAGAGCAGGGACAGCAGCTCCGGCCCAAGGCAAAGGAAGAGACGGGCCATTCCGAGACGGCCTTCCGGCCCCCCGAGCAGAGCTGCGGGGAGCCCCGCTCCTGGCACACACGCGCCGCCCCTGCGCGGGTCTACACTGCGCGCCATTCTGAGGCACACGCCGCCCCTGAGCGGGTCTACACTGCGTGTCTCTGTGAGGCACACCCCGCCCCTGAGCAGGTCTACACTGCGCGCCATTCTGAGGCACACGCCGCCCCCTGAGCGGGTCTACACCCCGCATCTTCCTGTACCTTATCCTCCGGGGGGCTGATCACGTGTGGGTGCCCAAACCCTGCACCTCCCCACGCTCCTGTGTCTCTCCAGGCTGCCCCATCCGCTGGGATCTGCTTCCCCTTCCAGGCTGGCAGAGCCCCGTTTACCCCTCCGAAGGCCGAGGCCACCCCTGGCTCCCTCACCGGGCGCTGCTCCCTGCCCTCCCCGCGCCTTGCACGTCCCCCTGTCTCCCCGAACTGCGTCTTCCTGCTCGTTGCCCCCCTAACCCTGCATCCGGGGGACCTGCACGGGTCTTTTTCTACGCTGGCTCCCTCTTTCTTAGCACCTGGAGAAAAGGCAAAAGCAACTGTTTATATTCCTGAAAGTTATACAGGCGCTTCCTGAAATTTTTTTATAACCCCATTTGCTTTATAACACCCTAGGAGGTGACTCGGAGAAGGCAATGGCACCCCACTCCAGTACTCTTGCCTGGAGAATCCCATGGGCGGAGGAGCCTGGTGGGCTGCAGTCCATGGGGTCGCTAACAGTCGGACACAACTGAGCGACTTCACTTTCACTTTTCACTTTCATGCTTTGGAGAAGGAAATGCAACCCACTCCAGTTGTTCTTGCCTGGAGAATCCCAGGGACGGGGGAGCCTGGTGGGCTGCCGTCTATGGGGTCGCACAGAGTCGGACACGACTGAAGCGACTTAGCAGCAGCAGCAGCAGCAGGTGACTGGTAAGTCTGTGAGTATGCTTGTGGTTGTCACCACTGGATCGGGCCCTCCTGGCACATAATGGGTGGGGAGTTAGGGTCGTAAGTCAAAGGATTATCTCAAGTTTAACGTGAATAACCACCGAGGAAAATTCATGAGCTGAGAATATAACTCCCTTCTAGGTAAACAAACACACGCACACACAGTTCTTTTTGCACAGTTTTGATACGGGCTGAATTTCCTAAGACTATGACTCCAACATAGAATTCAGCAAGAAGGCTGGATTTTGACAGGTGGGACCCTTGCCAGCAACACTCTCTCTCTTGGAAACCACAGTCCCGGCAAGAGAGTCCCCGCGGCAGCCTTGTCCCTGATGCAACACACCTGGCCCGGCCCCTGCATCTGACATGGATTCACAGATGCAAGGTCTGACCACATCCGTGTGTCTCCCAGGGATTCGTGACCAAGCACCTGTTACAGAAACACGATCCCTTTATTATAAATTCCCGTGCTTTTAGTTTTCCTTCATCTTGCAGTTCGAAAATGGTGTGTAGGTGAAGTTGTACTACCTATGAAATTCGTTTGCATGTAGTAAAGGAACAGTAATAAATCGTTCTAAAAGGGGGTGTTGGGCAATTTAAGGTGAAATAAAGGCAGTAAGAATATTGCCTAGCACTTTGAAGAAGGAGAGGTCTGATTCAGGATTGGGTTTACTGAACTGTGTAGGAGGCTTCCCAGGTGGCTCAGTGGTAAATAATCCACCTGCCAATGCTGGAGACACAGGAGACGGTGGGGTTCAACCCCTGGGTTTGGGAAGATCCCTAGAGTGGGAAGTGGCAACCCACCCCAGTGCTCTTGCCTGGAAAATTCCTTGGATAGAGAAGCCCTGCAGTCTGTGGGGTCGCAGAGTCTGACGTCACTGAGCGACTGAGCGCGCGCACACACACAGAAACCTGGAGCTGAAAGAGGGCTGCCCTTTGGGCCAAACACACAGGCCTTTGGAATTTCCCCTGTGGAAGCAGAGATTTCTCCCTGAACACTATCATCAAGGATCTTACTCTAAGAAAGAATGTTAACTGTGAAAAGCAATTTTTTTTTTTAATGAATTTTTGAAGCATGGTTGACCTACAACACTTACATCAGTTCCCGGTGCAGAATACAGTGGTTTGATATTTCTGTATATTACAAAGGGATCACTGCACCACATCTAGTTACCATCTGTCACCACGTGGAAACATTCCAGTATTACTGACTGTATTCCCCCCGCTGTACATTTCATCTCCACGACTCTTAGTTTGGAACCAGAATTTCGTACCTTAATCTCCCACACCTATTCCACTCATTGTTTAAAACAATTTGACCAAGATGGACTTCCCTCACAGTCTGGTTGGTGAGTTCTTTTTCTGTTGCTGTTTCCCTAATAAAGGGAGAGAATCTGAATTCAAGCTATTTCTCAAAATATTATTAAAGCTAAAGACGTAATCACTTTTCTAACACACTAGAAAAGAGACAGAAAGCAACATGCCCATTTTTCAGGCAGAGAGCGGTCTCATCTAACCCTCCAACCACCCCCCGGAGAGGCTCCTAGAAGCAGGTGTCACATGTTTATCCGGCCATCTGGACAGGTCTTCTTCCCCGGAGGAAAAGTTGACAGGCCTCCAAAGGGAAGGTAGGAGAAAAAGACACCCACCGGACATACAGAATCAAAGGGCTAAGGATGACTGAGACTTGTTTTTAAAGAGCAACAGAGGCAAGAAGCAGACAGCGATGTCAGGAAAAGGACGAAAGCCAAGAAGAAAGTGGTGCTGACGCTGCCGGCACGCCATATGGCCCTTAGACGCGTTCCGTTTCAAATGTTGATGTTTGCTTTCTTGTTAGTTTTGGTGCCAACTCTGTTACCGTCCTTGATAAAATTCATTTTGAAAAAAAAAAAAAATCACACAGAAGCTTCTGTGCTATCCTTAAAAATCACACATAAATTCCTTTGCTTTTTTTCCTTAACTGCAAGCTCTAGATTCCTGTTTCTAAGTGTTCAAACTAAAGTGCAATGATCGAATTGCAAGGGAAGACCCCGGTAACTGATACGAGATGCCGATCACGTTCATCTGTGTCTATTTAACCGTGAGACAGAAGCGAGGTGGGTGCGGAATGTGGATGGGGAGACAGCCAAATATGAGTAATAACAATCTAACACAAGCACTTCAACCATTCCCCAGGCTCAGGTAGAAATGGTGTTGATGTTTACAGTAAAATTCACGTCTGCCAAGGATTGGGAAAAAACGAACCCAAGGGACGTTGCCCAGTCTAAGTGGAGCCCTGGTGGCAAGCACACAGTCTCTGAGCAGCGGCACAGCAAAATCCGTCTTCCGGGGGGTCCCCAGCTGACATTTGAGGAGCCAGGTATCTTTGGGGAGGAAAGTCTTGGAACTCCTTGCTGCTTTACAAAACATATGTACGGCCCTGTGTGTCCTAGATCTAGTAAGAGCACATGCAAGTGAAGAGGCAACCAACGTGAAGCTAACGTAAATTCATTTTCCTCCTTTCACTTTCTTTTCGCCCGCATCTCTCCGTGTTCCGTGGTGGAACACCATGGACACATCTGCCTAGGCAGCTGCGAACAATGAAAGGCACAACCTCCCCCCTTGCTCAGACGAGCAGCAGGAGCTCGCTCAGACCTTCTGGATTCTTCCTTTGCCGATTCATGCCCGGTGCATCTTTTCCTCCAAAGGTAATAACTGATGCTGGAGCTCCGTCCTAGGCCCAACTCCTCCTGTCCATCAGAGTCCCTTTGTCTGTCACTGCTCATCCGCTTCTTTTCCCCAGCCCCACCCACCTCCACATCCATCCCTCAAAGGGTAGCGCCAAAGGCTGCCTTATTAAGCGTCCTTTCTTCAGTCAGGTTCATTGCGGCCACTGAAGAGCCTGCACATGTTGGATGTGTGGAAAGGAATCTGTTTGTTTCTCTCTCCAATTCACATCAATATGTACTTACTGAACGCCTCAGAAGCACTTCCCAGGTGGATCAGTGGTAAAGAATCCGCCTGCCAATGCAGAAGAGGCAAGAGATAAGGGTTCAATCCCTGGGTTTGGGAAGATACCCTGGAGAAAGAAATGGCAACCCACTCCGAATCCACCTGCAATGCAGGAGACCCAGGCTCAATCCCCGGGTCAGGAAGATACCCTGGAGAAAGAAATAGCTACCTTCTTGCCTGGAGAATCCCATGGACAGAGAAGTCTGGCGGGCCACAGTCCACAGGCTCACAAAGAGTTGGACGTGCCTGAGTGACTACGCAGGCAAAGCACTTGGTATTCAGCAGGTGCCAGAGGCAGACAGAAAAAGCAAGGCAGAGGAGGATCCTCTGCACTTCCACTGCAGGGCGCCTGAGCCCAATCCCTGGTTAGGAAGCAAAGATCTCGCAGAAAAAGAAGATAAGTATAAGAAAGGCAAAGTACCCCTTAGCTTCAAAGCCTTTATGTTTTAATGAAAGAGAATAATCCATTAGCTACATAAGACAGGTACATCACTGAAGACGTGTGAGGTCAAATACACAAGTTGGAATTCACAAGGCCCCACCCTGAGCTCCCGAAGCTAAACAAACGTAAGTAACACCTACTAGGCGCCACGCGGATGCCAGGCATTGCTCTCACGTCAACTAAGTGCCCAAGGCAGTCACTCCTGTTTTTAATCTCCATTTTTCAAACAAGGAACCTGAGGCATCGCCCAGGGTCACATGGCTGGTGAGTGACAGCTCAAGGCTTATGCCCTGAGGCTGAATGACGTCCGAGGCCATCTGCCCAGCCGTGGCCTCATGATGGACACTGGTCTTCATCACGTCTGTTTCCTCCTTAGGAGAAGAGACTGTCTTTACTGTCATATACCCCCGCCGGGCAGAGGACACAGGAGGCCTTATTTGATTACTGATTAGGCAGCCGACCTGGGGAGAGGTATGAAGAAGCGGGTACAGTGGGCAGCTGGAGGCTGAATCCCTGTGAGGCGAAGGCAAGGCTTTCAGAGCGGCAGGGCCGGGCAGAAACCAGGCGTCAGCAGCCCGCAGAGGCCCAGGAGCTGTCTCTTATACACATCTAGATGTNAGCTGGAGGCTGAATCCCTGTGAGGCGAAGGCAAGGCTTTCAGAGCGGCAGGGCCGGGCAGAAACCAGGCGTCAGCAGCCCGCAGAGGCCCAGGAGGGCGGGCCAGGGCCAGGGGTACAGGGTGGGGACACGCCCAGGGATGGAGACTCGGCCGGAGGGGAGGGTGGCGGGCAGGTGGGAGGGAGGCAGGTGGGGCTGAGCCTGTCCACTCAGTCCCCCACGACTGAAGGGGACAGCCAGCACATCAGTCTCTGTGGCCTGTAAAAGTTAAAGGAAAAGGAAAGAACAAGGGCTCGTGAAGATGTGCGGCAGCTGGAAGCCTTCTGCATCGCTGGTGGGAAGGAAAAGAGTGGAGCTCCTCGCAAAACAAAACAGAATCCCCATATGCTCCGGCCATCCCATCCCTGGCTGTACACCCAAAGGAATTAAAAACAGGGCCTCCAACAGACACTTGCACATCCGCGGTCACAGTGGCATTATTCCCAATTGTTGAAAGGCCAAGCAACAGAGGAGCCCACCGACAGACGGATGGCTGGATAAGCAGAACGTGGTCCATATCTACCGGGGAACACATTCAGCCTTAAAAAGGAAGGTAAGGCTGACGCCCACCACAACATGTGCAAATCCTTACAGACATCGTGTTAAGTGAAATAAACCGGTCAGGAAAGGACAAGTACTGTGCGAGTCCCTTGGGAGTTTCTAAAGAAGCCAAATTCACAGAAAAAGAAAGTGCAGTAGAGACTGCTGAGGGTTGGGGAGAAGGAGGAGCTACTGATCAGTGGGCAGAGTTTCAGTTATAGTGGAGACAGATGGTGATGCCGACTGCACGACCGCACCAGGGCACTTAATGCCACTGCAGCGCCCATAAAGATGGCTGGAATGCGGGGCTCCCACTGTGGCCAGCAGCTGAGACTCTGAGCTTCCCCAGCACGGGGCAGGGGCGCAACCCCTGGTCAGGCAACTAAGATCCCCCTAATGTCGTGTGCTGTGGCCAATAGACTTTTTTAAATTAATTTTTAAAAATGGTTAAAATGGCAAATTTTATGTTATGTTTATTTTACCACACCAGAACAAAACAGGCATAAAGAAAAATTGAAGGAGGCTCTAAAGAATCCAACATACTGGTCACCTTAAATGAAAAAAGACCTTCTCTGAAACAGTGGCTGTGGCCAGGACTAAACTGTTAATTCTATAGAAATATGCTGATCTGAAAAGACAGGCTTGCTCTCTACTTTTATAGTCAGCTGTTCTGATGTCGGAAATCCCTTGTAAACATTAAAAAATATATATCCTCAATTCCCACACATTAATAGGACATTAGGTGCCACTGATGAGATGGCTGGATGGCATCACCAACTCGATGGACATAAGTCTGAGTGAACTCCGGGAGTTGGTGATNACATAATGGGTGGGGAGTTAGGGTCGTAAGTCAAAGGATTATCTCAAGTTTAACGTGAATAACCACCGAGGAAAATTCATGAGCTGAGAATATAACTCCCTTCTAGGTAAACAAACACACGCACACACAGTTCTTTTTGCACAGTTTTGATACGGGCTGAATTTCCTAAGACTATGACTCCAACATAGAATTCAGCAAGAAGGCTGGATTTTGACAGGTGGGACCCTTGCCAGCAACACTCTCTCTCTTGGAAACCACAGTCCCGGCAAGAGAGTCCCCGCGGCAGCCTTGTCCCTGATGCAACACACCTGGCCCGGCCCCTGCATCTGACATGGATTCACAGATGCAAGGTCTGACCACATCCGTGTGTCTCCCAGGGATTCGTGACCAAGCACCTGTTACAGAAACACGATCCCTTTATTATAAATTCCCGTGCTTTTAGTTTTCCTTCATCTTGCAGTTCGAAAATGGTGTGTAGGTGAAGTTGTACTACCTATGAAATTCGTTTGCATGTAGTAAAGGAACAGTAATAAATCGTTCTAAAAGGGGGTGTTGGGCAATTTAAGGTGAAATAAAGGCAGTAAGAATATTGCCTAGCACTTTGAAGAAGGAGAGGTCTGATTCAGGATTGGGTTTACTGAACTGTGTAGGAGGCTTCCCAGGTGGCTCAGTGGTAAATAATCCACCTGCCAATGCTGGAGACACAGGAGACGGTGGGGTTCAACCCCTGGGTTTGGGAAGATCCCTAGAGTGGGAAGTGGCAACCCACCCCAGTGCTCTTGCCTGGAAAATTCCTTGGATAGAGAAGCCCTGCAGTCTGTGGGGTCGCAGAGTCTGACGTCACTGAGCGACTGAGCGCGCGCACACACACAGAAACCTGGAGCTGAAAGAGGGCTGCCCTTTGGGCCAAACACACAGGCCTTTGGAATTTCCCCTGTGGAAGCAGAGATTTCTCCCTGAACACTATCATCAAGGATCTTACTCTAAGAAAGAATGTTAACTGTGAAAAGCAATTTTTTTTTTTAATGAATTTTTGAAGCATGGTTGACCTACAACACTTACATCAGTTCCCGGTGCAGAATACAGTGGTTTGATATTTCTGTATATTACAAAGGGATCACTGCACCACATCTAGTTACCATCTGTCACCACGTGGAAACATTCCAGTATTACTGACTGTATTCCCCCCGCTGTACATTTCATCTCCACGACTCTTAGTTTGGAACCAGAATTTCGTACCTTAATCTCCCACACCTATTCCACTCATTGTTTAAAACAATTTGACCAAGATGGACTTCCCTCACAGTCTGGTTGGTGAGTTCTTTTTCTGTTGCTGTTTCCCTAATAAAGGGAGAGAATCTGAATTCAAGCTATTTCTCAAAATATTATTAAAGCTAAAGACGTAATCACTTTTCTAACACACTAGAAAAGAGACAGAAAGCAACATGCCCATTTTTCAGGCAGAGAGCGGTCTCATCTAACCCTCCAACCACCCCCCGGAGAGGCTCCTAGAAGCAGGTGTCACATGTTTATCCGGCCATCTGGACAGGTCTTCTTCCCCGGAGGAAAAGTTGACAGGCCTCCAAAGGGAAGGTAGGAGAAAAAGACACCCACCGGACATACAGAATCAAAGGGCTAAGGATGACTGAGACTTGTTTTTAAAGAGCAACAGAGGCAAGAAGCAGACAGCGATGTCAGGAAAAGGACGAAAGCCAAGAAGAAAGTGGTGCTGACGCTGCCGGCACGCCATATGGCCCTTAGACGCGTTCCGTTTCAAATGTTGATGTTTGCTTTCTTGTTAGTTTTGGTGCCAACTCTGTTACCGTCCTTGATAAAATTCATTTTGAAAAAAAAAAAAAATCACACAGAAGCTTCTGTGCTATCCTTAAAAATCACACATAAATTCCTTTGCTTTTTTTCCTTAACTGCAAGCTCTAGATTCCTGTTTCTAAGTGTTCAAACTAAAGTGCAATGATCGAATTGCAAGGGAAGACCCCGGTAACTGATACGAGATGCCGATCACGTTCATCTGTGTCTATTTAACCGTGAGACAGAAGCGAGGTGGGTGCGGAATGTGGATGGGGAGACAGCCAAATATGAGTAATAACAATCTAACACAAGCACTTCAACCATTCCCCAGGCTCAGGTAGAAATGGTGTTGATGTTTACAGTAAAATTCACGTCTGCCAAGGATTGGGAAAAAACGAACCCAAGGGACGTTGCCCAGTCTAAGTGGAGCCCTGGTGGCAAGCACACAGTCTCTGAGCAGCGGCACAGCAAAATCCGTCTTCCGGGGGGTCCCCAGCTGACATTTGAGGAGCCAGGTATCTTTGGGGAGGAAAGTCTTGGAACTCCTTGCTGCTTTACAAAACATATGTACGGCCCTGTGTGTCCTAGATCTAGTAAGAGCACATGCAAGTGAAGAGGCAACCAACGTGAAGCTAACGTAAATTCATTTTCCTCCTTTCACTTTCTTTTCGCCCGCATCTCTCCGTGTTCCGTGGTGGAACACCATGGACACATCTGCCTAGGCAGCTGCGAACAATGAAAGGCACAACCTCCCCCCTTGCTCAGACGAGCAGCAGGAGCTCGCTCAGACCTTCTGGATTCTTCCTTTGCCGATTCATGCCCGGTGCATCTTTTCCTCCAAAGGTAATAACTGATGCTGGAGCTCCGTCCTAGGCCCAACTCCTCCTGTCCATCAGAGTCCCTTTGTCTGTCACTGCTCATCCGCTTCTTTTCCCCAGCCCCACCCACCTCCACATCCATCCCTCAAAGGGTAGCGCCAAAGGCTGCCTTATTAAGCGTCCTTTCTTCAGTCAGGTTCATTGCGGCCACTGAATAGCCTGCACATGTTGGATGTGTGGAAAGGAATCTGTTTGTTTCTCTCTCCAATTCACATCAATATGTACTTACTGAACGCCTCAGAAGCACTTCCCAGGTGGATCAGTGGTAAAGAATCCGCCTGCCAATGCAGAAGAGGCAAGAGATAAGGGTTCAATCCCTGGGTTTGGGAAGATACCCTGGAGAAAGAAATGGCAACCCACTCCGAATCCACCTGCAATGCAGGAGACCCAGGCTCAATCCCCGGGTCAGGAAGATACCCTGGAGAAAGAAATAGCTACCTTCTTGCCTGGAGAATCCCATGGACAGAGAAGTCTGGCGGGCCACAGTCCACAGGCTCACAAAGAGTTGGACGTGCCTGAGTGACTACGCAGGCAAAGCACTTGGTATTCAGCAGGTGCCAGAGGCAGACAGAAAAAGCAAGGCAGAGGAGGATCCTCTGCACTTCCACTGCAGGGCGCCTGAGCCCAATCCCTGGTTAGGAAGCAAAGATCTCGCAGAAAAAGAAGATAAGTATAAGAAAGGCAAAGTACCCCTTAGCTTCAAAGCCTTTATGTTTTAATGAAAGAGAATAATCCATTAGCTACATAAGACAGGTACATCACTGAAGACGTGTGAGGTCAAATACACAAGTTGGAATTCACAAGGCCCCACCCTGAGCTCCCGAAGCTAAACAAACGTAAGTAACACCTACTAGGCGCCACGCGGATGCCAGGCATTGCTCTCACGTCAACTAAGTGCCCAAGGCAGTCACTCCTGTTTTTAATCTCCATTTTTCAAACAAGGAACCTGAGGCATCGCCCAGGGTCACATGGCTGGTGAGTGACAGCTCAAGGCTTATGCCCTGAGGCTGAATGACGTCCGAGGCCATCTGCCCAGCCGTGGCCTCATGATGGACACTGGTCTTCATCACGTCTGTTTCCTCCTTAGGAGAAGAGACTGTCTTTACTGTCATATACCCCCGCCGGGCAGAGGACACAGGAGGCCTTATTTGATTACTGA
Organism: Neotragus pygmaeus; assembly: GCA_006410875.1. Lineage (NCBI taxonomy): Eukaryota > Metazoa > Chordata > Mammalia > Artiodactyla > Bovidae > Neotragus > Neotragus pygmaeus. The sequence continues at coordinate 756,009 of SJYV01046737.1, read as the reverse complement.
TTAGGCAGCCGACCTGGGGAGAGGTATGAAGAAGCGGGTACAGTGGGCAGCTGGAGGCTGAATCCCTGTGAGGCGAAGGCAAGGCTTTCAGAGCGGCAGGGCCGGGCAGAAACCAGGCGTCAGCAGCCCGCAGAGGCCCAGGAGGGCGGGCCAGGGCCAGGGGTACAGGGTGGGGACACGCCCAGGGATGGAGACTCGGCCGGAGGGGAGGGTGGCGGGCAGGTGGGAGGGAGGCAGGTGGGGCTGAGCCTGTCCACTCAGTCCCCCACGACTGAAGGGGACAGCCAGCACATCAGTCTCTGTGGCCTGTAAAAGTTAAAGGAAAAGGAAAGAACAAGGGCTCGTGAAGATGTGCGGCAGCTGGAAGCCTTCTGCATCGCTGGTGGGAAGGAAAAGAGTGGAGCTCCTCGCAAAACAAAACAGAATCCCCATATGCTCCGGCCATCCCATCCCTGGCTGTACACCCAAAGGAATTAAAAACAGGGCCTCCAACAGACACTTGCACATCCGCGGTCACAGTGGCATTATTCCCAATTGTTGAAAGGCCAAGCAACAGAGGAGCCCACCGACAGACGGATGGCTGGATAAGCAGAACGTGGTCCATATCTACCGGGGAACACATTCAGCCTTAAAAAGGAAGGTAAGGCTGACGCCCACCACAACATGTGCAAATCCTTACAGACATCGTGTTAAGTGAAATAAACCGGTCAGGAAAGGACAAGTACTGTGCGAGTCCCTTGGGAGTTTCTAAAGAAGCCAAATTCACAGAAAAAGAAAGTGCAGTAGAGACTGCTGAGGGTTGGGGAGAAGGAGGAGCTACTGATCAGTGGGCAGAGTTTCAGTTATAGTGGAGACAGATGGTGATGCCGACTGCACGACCGCACCAGGGCACTTAATGCCACTGCAGCGCCCATAAAGATGGCTGGAATGCGGGGCTCCCACTGTGGCCAGCAGCTGAGACTCTGAGCTTCCCCAGCACGGGGCAGGGGCGCAACCCCTGGTCAGGCAACTAAGATCCCCCTAATGTCGTGTGCTGTGGCCAATAGACTTTTTTAAATTAATTTTTAAAAATGGTTAAAATGGCAAATTTTATGTTATGTTTATTTTACCACACCAGAACAAAACAGGCATAAAGAAAAATTGAAGGAGGCTCTAAAGAATCCAACATACTGGTCACCTTAAATGAAAAAAGACCTTCTCTGAAACAGTGGCTGTGGCCAGGACTAAACTGTTAATTCTATAGAAATATGCTGATCTGAAAAGACAGGCTTGCTCTCTACTTTTATAGTCAGCTGTTCTGATGTCGGAAATCCCTTGTAAACATTAAAAAATATATATCCTCAATTCCCACACATTAATAGGACATTAGGTGCCACTGATGAGATGGCTGGATGGCATCACCAACTCGATGGACATAAGTCTGAGTGAACTCCGGGAGTTGGTGATGGACAGGGAGGCCTGGCGTGCTGTGATTCATGGGGTCGCAGAGTCGGACACGACTCAGTGACTGGACTGAACTGAACTGAGGTGCCACTGATTATGAAAACATATAAAGGAAAAAAAGGAACTATGAATCCAGGAATCATATTTTTAAATGAGCTTAAGTGGATTACTGATGATTACCCGATTTCCTGGTGATGGTAAAGAATCTGCCTGCTAAGCAGGAGACCAGGGCTCAGTCCTTGGGTCGGGAAGAGCCCCTGGAGAAGGGATAGGCTACTCACTCCAGTATTCTTGGGCTTCCCTGGTGGCTCAGCTGGTAAAGAATCCGCCTGCAATGCTGGAGACCTGGGTTTGATCCCTGGCTTGGGAAGATCCCCTGGAGAAGGGCATGGCAACCCACTCCAGCATTCCTGCCTGGAGAATCTCCATGGACAGAGGAGCCTGGTAGGCTACAGCCCATGGATTCTCAAAGAGTTGGACTGAGCACAGCATTATTCTGTCTACCAACAATGCTTGATGCAAGGAAAGATTCAGGGAACCACATCCACAGTGTGAGAACCACAGCTCTGTCTTAAGAAGAGACTAAACTCAGCAGTAAACTTTCAAGATACAGCACAAAATCATTAAGTCAAAATGCTACGATGCATAAACGCAGCTCTTCTCAGAAAATATCAATAAAACTCAAAGTATTTTCTCCCCCGAAATAAAGTGTACTTCCTCTAACAAGAATGTACATTTCCTGAAGTGAAGTGAAGTCACTCAGTCATGTCCGACTCTTTGCGACCCCGTGGACTGTAGCCCACCAGGCTCCTCCATCCATGGGATTTTCCAGGCAAGAATACTGGAGTGGGGTGCCATTTCCTTCCTGGGCTCCGTCAATTCAGGCAGCCCTTTCTTACTGAAGCTATCAGAGCCTGTTCAGCAGGGTGACCATACCATAGCTAGCCTGCTGTCACCCTCAAGGGAACAGCCTCTTTGGGGTTAAGTTCAGAGCACCGGCACACCTCTCAATAATGATGTATCTTAAACACTCCCTCTCCTAAAACAAGAAGTTCAGAAGTGGCTTGGAATTTATCAATGACTACTGACACACCAGTCACAGACCACACACCCTGCTCTGCATTGGGCAGACTCAGGTCAACCATGGCATCCCTCAGTTTTTCAGAGCCTAATTTGTCAGAGACCCTGATGTTGTGAAAGACTGAAGACAGAAGGAGAAGAGCGCAACAGAGGATGAGATGGTTGGATGGCATCACCAACTCAATGGACATGAACTTGGGCAAACTCCGGGAGCTAGTGAGGGACAGAGAAGCCTGGCGTGCTGCAGTCCACGGGGTTGCAAAGAGTCAGACATGACTTGGTGACTGAACAACAACTTGTCAGAGGCTATTCTAGAGTGTTTTATTACTTGCTTGGTTCACAGAACTAGCATGAGGCTAAGTGTAAAAGAAAAAAAAATGTGTTTTTTTTAATACTGATAAATGTAATATTAAAAAAGAGGAGAATTCTATAAAAGGTTAAAGGATTATTCTATTATATGAGTGTCCTCCAAAAACCCAAACCATCCTGTGAAAATTGGCGATGAAGGGTGAACATGGGAATCATCCACCTATTAGGCTGCTATTATGATACTAATAAAAATATGAGTACTAATAAAATTCTTGGATTAAAGTCATAACTCAGAAGTGCCTGGAAGTTTTAAAAACCAGTTAGCATACACACTAAGGCACTACTGGACTGTCAGTACTTTCAAAATGCAAAGATATAAATGTTTGTGTGGGACTTTCCTGGTGGCCTAGAGGTTAAGACTCCATGCGTCCAATGGGGGGGGCCCAGGTTCGATGCTTCTAGGATCCCACATGCTGCGTGACTTGGCCAAGAAAATAAACAAACAATATAATGTTTTCTTCCCCAATTCCCTGGGATTCTAGGAAGCAACCATCTCTTTCATGGGCATGACCCAGCAGGTAAGGAATACCCATACAAACATTCCAGAGACTTTCCTCGATTGGAGAGTGGTTTAGGAAGAGCTTCTTCCACCACTTTCCTGGAGTTTGTCCTTGTTATTTAGTCACTGGACTGTAGCCCACCAGGCTCCTCTGTCCATGGGATTCTCCAGGCAAGAATCCTGGAATGGGCTGCCATTTCCCTCTCCAGGGAACTTTCCCAAACCAGGGATCGAATCCATGTCTCCTGCGTCTCCTGCATTTGCCTGCAGATTCTTTACCACTGAGCCATCAGGGAAGCCCTTCCATGAGTTTAAGACTGAGTTAAATCCCCAGTGGGAACTGAAACCTTGACATTAATGCCCTCAAACCCCAGCTTCTCAAAACCACTGAGGCAATCTGATGAATCCAGAAAAAGGAGAGTGGCCTTAGGAAGACAAGACCATCTGCCAAGAAGCTGGGCTTAGAGCTGTGTGTTCCTCTTACTGCCAACATCGAGTGGGTTGCTCACAGGACAGAAATGAATGGAAGAGTGGAGAACGCAGTCTGCCTGGCAACCCCACTCGCAGAGGCGGGCCCAGACCAGTCAGCCACCAGGACAGTCCCAGGCCCTCTTCTCCAAGTTCACCTTCACATTAATCACACAGCAGACATGAGCAAGGGGCTTCAGCCCTAGGTTAATCTGCAGGAGAAGAGAACACCAAGCAAGAGATGTCTGACAATAAAGAGCCAGATTCGGGAGCTAGAGCCAGCGCAGAGAGAAGAATCTGAGGCAACAGGCCAATTCAAAGTGTCCACAGATGAGATAAAGCTGGAAAACCAAAACCCTTTGATTGCAGATAAAGACGGGGCCAGTATTATGTTTGTTTTTTTTCTCAACTAGCCATCATTGTCTGTCCCCAGGTCTTACTAAAGCTTTTGTGAAAGACTCTTCTGAGCCATCAGACACTATCCACTATCCCTGCCTCACAAGAGAAAGAGGGAAGGAAGGATGGTGGGAAAGCGAAGTCTACGCGTGCTCACTGGGATGGGAGATCTGGTTTGGAATCTGTTGTCACTTTTAGACTGAGTGATCCTGGAGAGCTCACAGAACCAGTTCAAGCTTTCCAATCTCACAATTAAGAAGGTAAGAATGGTCCCTTGAGAGCTTCAGTTCAGTTCAGTCATTCACTCATGTCTGACTCTTTGCAACGCCATGGACTGCAGCTTGCCAGAATTCCCTGTCCATCATCAACTCCTGGAGCCTGCTCAAACTCATGTCCATCACGTCAGCGATGCCACCCAACCATCTCATCCTCTGTCATCCCCTTCTCCTGCCTTCAACCTTTCCCAGCATCAGGGTCTTTTCCAGTGAGTCAGTTCTTTGCATCAGGTGCCCAAAGTATTTGAGCTTCAGCATCTATCCTTCCAATGAATATTCAGGACTGATTACCTTTAGGATTGACTAGTTTGATATCCTTGCAGTCCAAAGGACTCTCAAGAGTCTTCTCCAACACCACAGTTCAAAAGCATTAATTCTTCCACGCTCAGCTTTCCTTATGGTCCAACTCTGACATCCATACATGACCACTGGAGAAACCACAGAGCTTCCTCTGAGACCTTGAGAGCATACTCTAGATAAAGCCCACAACCCAGTGTCCAGCATACAGCAAATTCTCAAAACACATGCGTATCTTATTTCCAGACTTCCATCCTAAGCCCCACAATACTCAGCCTGCCTCAACCAAATCCCACTGGACAAATGACAAGTCTCCCTACAAAGATCCCTGCAGACAGAAGTTTGTAAGTGAATGCCCATCCCAAAGTAGCAGTCAGATTCCCAGAAGCTTCCTGGGATCAAAGTTTGCCAGGAAGACAAAAAGAGACTCTGTTAAAGCTACCTTAAAAATGTTTAAAAGGTAAACATTATCCAGGCAGTATTTTAAGTAGTTATATTTTAGGCAATCTCATAGTCTTGCTGTTTTCGGAAACTGGGAAGATGCGTCTTAAAGGCCATTAAAATATTCATCTCAGATGGCAACAGGAGACACCTAAGGGACACTGGCCAGTTATAAAAGATTGACAAGAAAGAGGAAAAATCATACATTAAATTAATCCCCGGTGGGCTGGCTAGAGACAGTGCTGAGATGGTCTGCTGCTGAAGAACAGTGGAGCCAACTATCGTTGGGTATATCATCTTAATCAAGCCTCCAGACATGTTCCCTTATTAGCTAGAATGATCTCGTTCCTGGGCTTCCCAGGTGGTGCCAGTGGTAAAGAGCCCACCTGCCAAGCTGGAGACCTGGGTTCAATCCCTGGGTCGAGAAAATCCCCTGGAGGAGGGCATGGCAACCCACTACAGTATTCTTGCCTGGAGAACCCCATGGACAGGGGAGCCTGGCAGGCTACAGCACCTGGGATCTCAAAGAGTCAGACATGACTCAGCACACAGAGAACAACCTCATTTCCAGGGCACACGGTTCCTAAAGCCTCTTTAAGGGCCCATCTGAGGGAAGAGGATTCTGAGTGGCCACAGCGCTGGCCCTGAAGAGCTCGTGAGGAAGATTCAGCCAGGGGGCCAGGACGCGCCCGGGGACCTGTGGCCTAACGGGCCCCTTAAACCCAGCAGAGCCAAGCTTCTTAGCTGGGACAGTTTTGCCCTCGAGGAGACGTTTAATAATGTCTGGATACATTATTGGCTCTCATATGGGAGACACTGATGATACTGGCATCTAGTGAGGCCAGGGAAGCTGCGGAGCAACCCGCAAGGCACAGGACAGATCTCAAGGTAATCTCCAGCCCCAAGGTCCACAGAGCTGAGGCTGAGCAAGACTGCGTCAGAGGAAGGAAGAAGGACCACCCGACCGTCCTGGACAAGGGCTTCCCTGGCGGCCCTTGTATCTGCCCGCAGTGCAAGAGACCTGGGTTCAATCCCTGGATTGGGAAGATCCCCTGGAGAAGGGAACAGCTACCCACTCCAGTATTCTGGCCTGGAGAATTCCACAGACTGTACAGTCCATGGGGTTGCAAAGAGTCGGACTCGACTGAGTGGCCTTCCCTCCCTTTCATCCACAGTTTGTGGACGAGCCGCGCCACAGCTGTCCTTAAGGGACGCTGTGCAGTCTGGTGGGTGGGTGTCACTCATATAGTGTGCGCCAAGTGAACATTAGGGACAACATTCTTAAATGCTTTCAGCTGTCTGCATTTTAAAACAGTGACCAGCGTTTCCCCGGCGGCTCAGTGGTAGAGTCCATCTGTCAATGCAGGAAACACTGGTTTGATCCCAAGTCCAGAAAGATCCCACATGCCACAGAGCAACTAAGCCCGTGAGCCACATGCCCTGGAGCCCCAGGTTGCAGCAGGAGAAGCCACCGCAATGAGAAGCCCGGGCCCACAGCTGAGAGCAGCCCCACCCGCCACAGCTAGAGAAAGGCAGCAACAGAGACCTGGGGCAGCCATAAGTAAACAGACAGATCTCAGAAAACATCGAGCTCCCAGCCCCTTCCAGCCCCTTAGGAAAAGTAAGAAAGCAAACTGTTCACATGGAGCCTATTATACAGAGTGAAGTAAGCCAGAAAGAAAAACACCAATACAGTGTACTGACACATATATATGGAATTTAGAAAGATAGTAATGATGACCCTGTATGTGAGACAACAAAAGAGACACAGATATATAGAACGGACTTTTGGCCTCTGAGGGAGAGGGAGAGGGTGGGATGATTTGGGAGAATGGCATTGAAGCATGTATACTATCATGTAAGAAACGAGGCGCCGGTCTGTGTTAGATGCAGGATGCAGGATGCTTGGGGCTGGTGCACAGGGATGATCCAGAGAGACGTTGTGGGGTGGGAGGTGGGAGGGGGATTCAGGATTGGGAGCTCGTGTATACCTGTGGTGGATTCATGTCGATGTATGGCAAAGCCAATAGAGTATTGTAAAGTAAAATAAAGTTAAAAAAATAAAATAAAACAAGGGTCTTCTCTCTGATCAAAATCCATGTAACAGGTGGCTCAGACGGTAAAGAATCTGCTTGCAATGTGGGAGACTTGGGTTCAATTCCTAAGTTGGGAAGATCCCCTGGAGGAGGCAATGGCAACTCAGTCCAGTCCTCTGGCCTGGAGAATCCCTTGGACAGAGGAGCCTGGCGGGCTGCAGGCCGCAGGGTCACAGAGCCGGACACCACTGAGTGACCGAGCACAGCAGAGCATGGCGTGCGTGCAGCATCTGTCCTGCTGGGTCATTTCCCAGGACTGCACTATGCACACGGTATGCGCTGGTACAGGCATGTCACAGAGGCGGACGGACACACGTTTACACACACAAACACCCACACACCACCAGGCACTCAGCCCACCATCTGGCCCTCCCCCGCTCCCCTGACTATTCAGGCAAGATGCTGGTGCGCATGACTAGTACCCCAGTAACCTTCACCAGGAATGCTAAGAGCTGGAAATCATAGTTGAGGCCACAGAGCTGAGAATAACATGCAGTTTCCAAAACAAGAGCTTTTATCTTCTTGAAATAATAATTATTTTGCTCACCCCACTGCCGTGGGGACTAGCTCAAAGACACCCGGTGAGAAACAGAAGCCCCCTGCCAAAGGCGCTCTTCAAAACCCTTCCTTGATTCATTCCAGACACACGGCAGAGGTCTCTGGAGCCCCTGGCTTTCACTACCAGCCCCTTTCTCCAACCCAAAGTGACTAATTCACCCACAAATTGAACATCATTACCAGCCTGAGACTGTCATCACCCTGTCTTAAGCATTTGGCGGGTTCTAAAGTCCCCAGGTTATTACCGCATTGATGAGCTGAGGGTAACATGCTATTTGTCAGCTACAGCCAAGCTCCTTTGGGTCCAAAGGCAAATAAACATTTCAGCTGTTTCTTTGGGAGAGGAAAGGCCAAGAAGAAGAGTGTCCCTTGGTTTTGGAGGCACTATCGGAAAGCCAGTGGATCCACCAGATGAAGAGGCAGCTGCTCCTTAACAGAGGCCAAAGTCCAACTCAGAGCAAGAAAATGAGATCCAGTCCAAAAATCTAATCAAGTTTCCTACAGCGTCCTATCAAGCGACAGTCAGCCCAGCCCAGCAAGAGCCAGCCCCTATCTGGGAAGGGAGAAGCTGCCCACTTCCAAAAGCTCCTTTGGAACCCAGGTCAGCCCTGCTCAATCCCAAGTAGTTACCCTTCCTTGCTAAGTGCTCAGATTCCTGCTGGGACCCCAGGAGGAACTGCTTTTACCCTATATGTTGTCGTTTAGTTGCTAAGTCGTGGTCGACGCTTTTGCAGCTCCATGGACTGGAGCCCGCCAGGCTCCTCTGTCTGTGGGATTCTCCAGGCAAGCATACTAGAGCGGGTTGCCATTTCCTTCTCCAGGGGATCTTTCCAACCCAGGGATGGCACCCATGTCTCCTGCATTCGCAGGCGGATTCTTTACCGCTGAACCGCCAGGCTCTCCCTATGTCATATAAATATTTACAAATTGTCCCAAGTCCAGGCTCACTCACTCAACTCTTTGTGGTTTTAGGCGAATCACTTAACAAGTCATGGGCTCCATCTTTGTTGGATACAATATGAGCATCACTAGAGAGGTGGTCCCCAAAGAGCAAGTCGTAGGCCACCTACATCTAAATCCCAGGGATGCCTGTCATCCTATGGAGCCAACAGGTAGTCCGAGGGAATCTGCACATGACATGACGCATCAATTTACCCACCCCCTCGCCTTCCTGGAGATCAAACAGTGCATTCCAGGCCCTCTTCCACTGGGTGGGGCAGGGTTGTGACTGAAGGCCAAAGCTCTGAAGAGCAATGTCCTGTCTGTTCCCCTAAAAAAACCCTCACGTCTGGAGAAACGCCCAGGCGGCAGCAGCCTTGGAGCGGGTGAGAGCAAGCTGCTGGTGTTTGTGACCATCGTATATGTACACTAATCTCCTCTGACAGTCAAGGGGCTTCCCAGGTGGCTCAGTGGTAATGAATCTGCCTGCAATGCAGGAGACCTGGGTTCGATCCCTGGGGCAGGAAGATCCCCTGGAGAGGGAAACGACAACCCACTCCAGTATTCTTGCCTGGAAAACCCCATGGACAGAGGAGCCTGGCAGGCTACAGTCCATGGGGTCGCAGAGTCAGACACAACTTAGCGACTAAACAACAACAACAGCGACCATACCTCAAAAAATAAAAATTTTTAAGGTGATTGAGTGAAAACATGCTCTCTGGTCCTGAGGCAGCCATCTTGCAAACCACGTGGTGATAAGTCTGTGGATGAAAAGCTGATGTGCCCAGGAAACTAGAGCAGAAAGAGAGCAAGTCTGGGTATATGTGTGTAACATTGTGATTCAGAATAAGAAACATGTATTTGGTCACGGTCTTATGGACATCCTTGGTGGCTCAGACGGTAAAAGCATCTGCCTACAATGTGGGAGGCCCGGGTTCGATCCCTGGGTCAGGAAGATCCCCCTGGAGAAGGAAACGGCAACCCACTCCAGTACTCTTGCCTGGAGAATCCCATGGACGGAGGGAGGAGCCCGGTAGGCCACAGTCTATGGGGTCGCAAAGAGTCGGACACGACTGAACGACTTCACTTTCCTGGCACAGGGCTCCTAACGCCCCTGGAATTTCCCAGGAGCCGTAAAGCTTCTTTTGTTACGTTAACGAAGTGGCTTTGGGGTCATCTAAGGATGGGAGTTGGTTACCAGGGAAACCAGAGAACAACCAGGAACAGAGGGCCGAGCTTTCAGCCACACCCTCACTGCACCCCCAACCCCTAATTTCCAGTGGGGCTGGGCGAGGGGCTGGAAACTGAATCAATCGCCAATGGCCAACGACTCAATCAATCACACCCATGGGATGAAACCACCGTAAAAATTCAAAATGGAGGAGATACAGATGGCTTCCAGGCTGGTAAACCAGACCACTCCACATGCCACCAGGCCAGGCCCCAGATCCCCTGGGCAAGCACCGCTGCTTCTGGACCTTGCACTGTGTAGCGCTGTGTCTCACTTTTGATCCACACCCTTGACCACTCCTGTGATAAAGCAGCGGTCTAGTGAGTGAGCTGGCCCCCTGAGTTCTCTGAGCCACTTTAACAAACAAACTATCTGAACCCAAGGAAGGAAGGGGCTGGGGGGAACCTCTGATTCATGAATCTCCACTCATCAGAAGCACGGAAACAAGCTGGACTTGCTCCATCTAACGCTCTGAGCAGGCCTGTGGGACCTGATGTCAATTCCAGGCAGACAGTGCCAGACCTGAGTTGAACTGAAAGACATTGAGGTGGTGTCAGAATTCCATGCGGGGAAAAAATCCACACTCTGGAACTCGCACCAGAATCCTTAGCGTGTTACTGTGAAAGGATGCCTGAAGCCTGAAGCAACCTCGCTCCAGGATTCTCCCTATGTAAGCTGTGTCGAATTCTTAACCCTCTGTAAATCGGCACGGGGGCAAGGCCCATTTTCCTGGCCTCACATTCCACATAGAAGAACGCCAGCCCGAGCAACATTCCTGCGCTTCCTCCCGCCAAGCGCAGCTGGGCAGGGGCTCACCCAGCGGGCTCAGCACGGGGCACCGAGGCCCCTCCGTGGGTGGGCTTGGCAGGGGGCACCGGGTCCCTTCACTCGGCGGGCTCTTCAGGAGGGACCGAGGCCCCTCACCGGGCAGGCTCGGCAGGGGGCACCGGGTCCCCTCGCCCGGCGGGCTCTTCAGGAGGGACCGGCTCCCCTCAGCTCGGCTCGGCCCCTTTTCTCGCTTGTTTGAAACCTTTCTTCAGGGGACCTGCACTCTGTTTCGCCCTCTGGTGTAGCGAGTAGAGCAGACCCTGCCCGCACCAAGGAGGCCTGTGCCAACAAAGACCAAGACGGGGTTGGGGGCAGGGTCTCTAAAATGGCCAGAAACCCAGCACCCTGAGCCCCAGAACCCGGACCACGGCACGCGGTCACACCCATGACTCAGCTCGCACGGCACAGCTGACCTCAGAGAGGAGGCGAGACTCCTCGTCTCACCTACCTGGGCTTCTCTGGTGGCTCAGACGGTAAAGAACCTGCCTGCAGTGCAGGAGAGCCGGGGTTCGATCCCTGGGTTGGGAAGAGTCCCTGGAAAAGGGAATGGCAACCCACCCCAGTATTCTTGCCTGAAGAATTCCATGGACAGAGAAGCCTGGCAGGCTACAGTCTGTGGGGTTACAAAGAGGAAGACATCACTGAGCAACTAACACACACACACACATACACACACACACACACACCTGATCACATGAGGTCTGAACCCACGGTGCTTTCCCCAGCTGACAGGAGAGTGCAGAGGGGAAGTCACTGAGACAGAAGAAGGAGTCCATGCTGTCTTCAAAGATGAGGGGCCCTGTGCCAAGGGCTGTATGCCACCTCGGAGGTGAGACTGGCCCCCCACCCTATGACCAGCAAGGAAACTGGAGTCTCAGCCCTACAACCACAGGGAACTTACGCTTTGCCAAGACTTGAATGAGTGTGTAGGCAGACTCCTCCCCAGATCCAGAACACAGTCCTGGTCGACACTGTGACTTTTTAGCCTTTGATATCCTGATCAAGAACCTTTGCCAAGCCCGCCCTGATGTCTTACCTACACAACAATGATGTAATAAACCAGTGCTGCCTTAAGCGTCCACTAATCCGTTACACGGCAATATAAAACTAATAGAGCATGGAAATCCTTCTAAATCAGGGTGAAAATGGTTAGTAAGTCCTTCTGGCATCAAAGCTAAAACTACATTCTCTGATGAGCTTATTAGCATGAAAGCTGGCCTTTTAATCTCCATCTGACTTCTGTATCTATTTCTCAATTAGTTCATAACTCCAGAGGGGGAAAAAAGAGTTTTCATTTATTCATCCCATAAAACCCCCAACAGTTGGATATTTAAGAATACTTTTGCCATTTCTACATAATACTAATACAATAACTCTCAACAGTTCTTTAAAATGAGGCTCAGACCTGGAATGGGATAAAAGAATCCAAACCATGTCACCTCAGAATCTAGGCACCTAGATTGTATATCTTACCTTTACTCCACTAAAAATCCTCTGTTTCCACATATCAGGTGAAGGAAAAGGCTACATCACCAAGAAGTGAAAAATAAATGGATCACCCTCATGGGAACCAAAAATTCACACCCCAAGCTTTGTTGCTTTATACAATTTTTAGTTCTCAAAATAGGCTTCCCTGGTTGCTCAGATGGCAAAGAATCCACGAGCAGTGCAGGAGACCCAGGTTCAATCCCCGGGGTAGGGAAGATCCCCTGGAGAAACAAATGGCTACCAAACTCCAGTAGTCCTGCCTGGGAAATCCCATGGACTGAGGAGCCTGGCGGGTTGCAGTCCATGGGATCGCAGAGTCAGACACGACTGAGCAACCAGCACTTCCACTTTTCAAGAGTAAGTGGCCTTTTAGATGTAGTTCAAATGAGTAGCCAAGCTTTGAGACTTTGTACCAAAACTGCACAAAGCAAGTGAACTGAGGCAGAATCACTTGTTTGTAGATTGAGGAAGTGTGCTCATAGTCTTCCTGGAACTCAGACACCCATCCACAGCACCTTCCAATGTTCTGCAAAGGCATACATCGTGTGCTGCCAATTCAGTAATATACTGCCAGCTCCTTCCGGAAAGACTCCCGATCTTTGATGGCACACCAAGGAAGTGAGCAGGCCATTAGCATAAAATGAAACGTGAGATTCTGAAGGCTCTGTCCCAGAGTCCTGGTAATGATCCATTTGAGATGCAGCTTTAAGGGGAAGGAGAACCATCCTCTCTACTTGCAGTAAGAAATTCATTAGGGGAACTAAGTCCCCAAATTCAGGAGCAGATGCCGTCAGAATGATTGCAACCTCTTCCCTTATTTAGAATACAGTTTCCAAATTTTATTTTTGCTAAGGGGGAATTTCAAAAGCTTGTAGTCTGATCTTTCCTTTCCACAAATAAACTCAGATCTAGAAAAGCGATATAAAAATAAAAACACCAGATCAGACATTTCTCCACTTGAATTCTGTTCTGAGTGTTCAAGCCACCAGATTCATTTTCCCCTAACTCAGAAGCCATGAGGCCATGGCTAACAGGCCACCTCTGAGAAGTTCAAAACAACCCTTGGCAACAAGGTTGCCATGTCTGGTGCAGGAAGACCAGAGTATCTGATGGTTTCCATGGTGACCACGGAGCCCAGGTGCACACTAATGAGGCTGGCTGCCCAGCCAGCAACTCAGACAAAAGGCTGTGGAATGTTCCAGGAAGATCCCCATGTCACCGAGCCACTCATGAGATTCTAACGGGTGGCCTGCTTGCCCACAAGTGCCCCCTTCAGGAGACAGACACTCAGTGGCACTGAACTCTGTGTCCGGCCCTGTGCCAAGCTCTTTTCCATACATTATTCCATTTCGCCATCGCCAAGACCTTACGAAGTAAATTTGAATTCCACCCCATTTTGCAGATGATTAAACTGAGGCAGGGGCTGCCACGGTGGCTCAGTGGTCAAGAATCTGCCTGCAGTGCAGGAGACAGAAGTTCGATCCCTGGGTGTGGAAGATCCCCTGGAGGAGGGCACGGCAATGCACTCCAGTATTCTTGCCTGGAGAATCCCCATGGACAGAGGCGCCTGGAGGGCTGCAGTCCATGGGGTGGCAAAGAGTCAGACACGACCGAAGCGAGTTGGCAAGTGCCCATGCAAACTGAGGCAGCTCATCCAAAGCCCCTAAGCTTACAGAAGACATCTCCAAGCCAGTTCCAGTGCCTCACTCCTCCACTCAACTCAGTAAGAATTTATGAAACTGCTCAAGGGGCGCACTCCCTTACATTCTTCTAAAGGGAAGTTTATGTCATGATTTCTTGTCTCAGAGAGAAAACAAGCGCAGCCTTAGAACTGATCACTGACCTATTTCTGCCCATCATTTCCAGATTCTGATAAAGAGCTCAAATTGTCATTTTTAAATATGAAGGATGCCTTCATATTTAAGAAGAAATAATTCCCTGAAGGATGTTTGAAAAACTTGAGAATTAGGTAAAGGGATGAGAAAGAGAGCAGAAATGATCTTACTCCTAAACAAAACAAGTGTTCTGTTAAATTACATGATCAGGTATGAGCTAAAGGGCATTGGGAACCCCAGTCCAATCACTCCACATGCCTGTCACTGACACCAGGAATCCCACCTTTAGTAAACAAATCCCTTGCACTGAGACTTTTGTCCCTTGTTTCAAGGTGAGTATTCTCAAAAAGAAAAACTCACTAAGGCAATAGCAATCATCAGCACTTTAGTATGAGTTCGTATGTGTGCAGACTATTGCTGAGGGAGCACTCAGCTGTGGGAGAAGAGAGAGGAGGGGCCATGAGGAGACAGACACAAAACACAAAGCAACGTCTGGAAACGGCAGGCGTCTGGGAGAGGTCGTAGAAGCCAGGATCAGCCTAAGACGCCGGGCTTGGAAATAAAACAGAGAAGGAGCTCCGACAATTACGGGCTTATAATTCTCTACTTTATTGCCAGGCTTCCCAGGTGCCACAGCGATAAAGAATCTGCCCGCCAATGCAAGAGGCGCAGGAGACACGGGTTTGATCCCTGGTTCAGGAAGATCCCCTGGAGGAGGAAATGGCAACCGACTCCAGTGTTCTTGCCTGGAGAATCCCATGGACAGAGGAGCCTGGCAGGCTATAGTCCATGGGGTCGCAAAGAGTCGGACACAACTGAGCGCCTGAGCACCACTTTGTTGCCAGTACACTAAAAACCACATCTTCTTTCTTTAATAAGAAGCTGCGTACGCCACATGTCTCCAAAATGTGTTGGAAAATCCACACTTAACCCTCTTGTGTTGTGATTCCTGATAAGAGACAAGAATTAGGAACCGTACCTGTGACTACCATGGGTGGAAATAAAAAAATATGACCACAGCATTGAAGTTTCCCATCGAAAGTGAGAATGGCCGGGTGATTTCTTCGGATCCTGTCAGGCTAAAGCCGATCGGATCACAGAGGGGAGGGTTTAAAGAGACGCAGTACTCACTCGAAAGACCTTCTCCACTCTTGCAATGCTTTTCCCAAAGATGGTTCCAAGTTGGTCTCCAATTCCAGCCAATAAGAAACCAAAGAGTGGGATTCCAAAGATGGCATATAAAATACAAAAGATTTTGCCTCCTTCAGTGCTTGGAGCAATATTCCCATACCCTGGTGAGAAATATTAAAAAGAGAGAGGGAGAGTGGTGAAGCGGCAGAGAAATCAGAGCACTGAACCAAAGAACCTGACTTCCTAGAGGGCTGCTTCATCCCCACCCTGAGCCTCAGGAGTTTTAGGAGAGCCCCATTCTAAAGGCCCTACGAAATTGAGAACACCGTTTCATTGCGACTCTTCTTTCTCTCCCTGTATACAGTCAAGAGGGTCCAGGTTTCCAGGATCTGATAGGATGACATGTATTTCATTAGATGACATTTTAGGAGATCTGTGGTCATCTAGAATTGCGTTTCTGGTGAAAAATGGTACCACCCGTTTCAAAAACATCAGACATCTTCGGTGTGTCTGGTTTAGGGACACTGGGCGCCTGAGGAGGGTTTACCACTACTTTCTTAGATTTGGAAAGAGCTTCTCCTATCCAGCCTCGTCCTGTGGCCATCCCCTCCACGGGTCGGACTGCAGCTGTCTCCTGCATTTGCCTTCTTAGGGTGATGGGCGTTCCACGTTAAGGAGGATGGGTGGTCTGGGACAAATTCAGAAAGGACCCCTGGATCATACAGCCCTGCCCTGAGAAGCCTGAAAACAGTCAGGAGTGGAGGAGGAGAGGCCGAGTGCTCCTTCTCACATGGACCAGGATGCTGAGCTCTGCCTGAGTCTCTCTTTCTCTTCCCTGGGAACTCCACGCCACTTGAGTCCTGCCCACTCCGGCCCACCCACTTTTTGCACCAAGAATCCAAGGATTCTTGGATTCAGGTCCGAACTAAAGGTTTGGTGGTGGAATGGATGTATAAATACAAAACAATCCTCTAATGGCCCGATCTATTCACTTGTTTCAAATAGTGCTTCGAAAACACCCACATCCCCATTCTCAAGAGTTCTGCAGTTAGGTAAGTAACTAGCGAATATTTGGCTTACTCTCTCTGACAGGACTGAAGACAGTGGTGCTGGAAGAAAAAGGCGTCTAGCATTAACACACATTGTACAGAGACGAGACTCTAAATTACTCGGCAGTCACGCCAGTGAGTGTTGCAATATTACGCTAACTAGTGTCTAGCTAGTCACCTGACAACATTCTCTCTCTAACCCACGCCATAAGTGAGTTATGGGCTCATGGTTATTAGCACATGGGGAATGGATCACAGGAACGATAATGCTGACGGCCGGTCTGTCACTCAGCTCCCTGTGGGCCTGGAGGACTCACTCTTGCTTCCTGCCTCTGGGTGCTGAGTCGCCCGGTTATTTTCCTGTTCAGTTTTCCAAGTCAGAATCATTCAAGCCTCTTATCACAAATCATCTAAATTATAAAGCTTCTATTTTTTAAATGACTGTTCAGGCAAGCCTTCTAATCTTGTTTTTCTTTCTTTTTTTTTTTTTTGGATTCACCATGATTTTTATTTAATTGTGAAAAGAAAATGCTCTTAATTTTGGGGGGGGGTGTTTTCAGGAACTTGGACAAAATCATTTTGTCAGCATTTCCTTCTAGAATAATCTGATTTACGTTAACACAGCTCTGTTAAAAAGGAATAAAGGTGCCTATATAGCTCCAATTCCTGGAGGAGTATGGTGACACCTGGAAATATTCTGGTAATTTATAGAAACATTTATGGCTCTGGCCACAAATTTACTGTCTCCCAATTGTCTGATTACTGTCAAGGAAGCCGATTATTTTTTAGTTTGAATATCTCAGAAAGAAGCACATTGCAGGCACAGGAAGACACACTGAGGCCTTGAATCTGCAGAGCTGGCATCTTATTAACCTTAACAAGTGCTGGACCCCTTCCACCAGCTTTTAGAGAGGATCCACTCCAACGCTTGGGTCAGGACTGTGCTCAGGGGATGTTCCCATCATCTAAAGAGCCTGAGAGCAAAGCAGGAAGAGAAAGCTCCAATCCAATACCACCACCTTCACCTGGTTATCCTGAGACTCAACATCGCCAAGCCTGGTTCTGGAGGGATTCAAGGAAAACGTGGGAGAAACCAGTCAGCCGTATGCTTCCAAAGCAAAGCGCAAGCAGTGGTCTGGATCTTATTACAGTGGGCTCCTTCTGCTGGGTTTCGAAGGCTGCTGCTGCTGCTGAGTCGCTTCAGTCGTGTCCGACTCTGTGCGACCCCATAGATGGCAGCCTATCAGGCTCCCCATCCCTGGGATTCTTCAGGCAAGAACACTGGAGTGGGTTGCCATTTCCCCTCCAATGCAAGAAAGTGAAAGTGAAGTTGCTCAGTCGTGTCCGACTCTTCATGACCCCATGGACTGCAGCCTACCAGGCTCCTCTACCCATGGGATTTTCCAGGCAAGAGTACTGGAGTGGGGTGCCATCACCTTCTCTATTCAAAGGCTAGGACACTGAAATTAGAGCAAAGCTCTCAGGCACTCAAAAAGTAATATTCAGATGAGCCTTGAATAGGGGATACTTTGGCCACCTGATGCAAGAACTGACTCATTGGAAAAGACCCTGATGCTGGGAAAGATTGAAGGCAGGAGGAGAAGGGGACGACAGAGGATGAGATGGTTGGATGGCGTCACCGACTCAATGGACATGAGTTTGAATTAACTCCGGGAGTTAGTGGTGGACAGGGAGGCCTGGCGTGCTACAGTCCATGGGGTCACAAAGAGTCAGACACAACTGGGCGACTGAACTGAACTGAGGGTCTTCCCTGATAGCTCAGTTGGTAAAGAATCTGCCTGCGATGCAGGAGACCCCAGTTTGATTCCTGGGTCGGGAAGACCCCCTCGAGAAGGGATAGGCTACCAACTTCAGTATCCTTTGGCTTCCCCGGTGGCTCAGCTGGTAAAGAATCCACCTGCAATGAGGGAGACCTGGGTTCGATTCCCAGGTTGGGAAGATCTCCTTGAGAAGGGAAGAGCTACCCACTCCAGTATTCTGGCCTGGAGAGTTCCATGGACTTACAGTCCATGGGGTTGCAAAGAGTCAGACACGACTGAGCGACTCACTTTCAAGCCTCGAGTAGCCTGTTTAAGGCCATCACTTCACTTCGGATGCAAAGTAATCGCCATTTTTGAGTTATGCGGTATCTTGTGTGTGCGTGCGTCTGTCTGCCTCTGTCCATCTGTCTGTCTGTGTCCCCTGCCTCTGATGAACTATATGGAGAGGCTGTTCTCCAGTTTGACACTCAATCCTGTTACTCTAAGAAAACTGCATAAGTTACTTTCTGGAATTTTGCTCTGAGGCAACAGGAAGGACACATTCCTGGATTTTTGCCTCTGTTTGTACTGGGCCCTCGATACTTCCCTGCCCGTTCTTCCTGAAGGCTTGATAGAACTTTGAAGTAAGGTGTCACGGGGCCTGAGAACTCAGGAAGTTAAAATTCTATTCTGATCCTTCCACTTGCTAACTCTCAGATCTTGGGCAATTTACCTTTCTGGCTCCCTTTCCTTGTCTGAATGAGGGAGCTATTAATAGCACCTACCTTACAGCTTCAAGAGCTACATGTGAAGCCTGAGGACCCTTTGGAGATTAAATCCACAATGAAACAGGAGGCCCAGAGTAAGCATTCAGTAAGGATCCGCAATTATCACCTTGCCTGGGTTTTCTGCGGGAAGGAATCACTTTGGGCCTCCAGCAAAACCAAGTCCCAGGAGAAAAGAGAGCTGCTTCCTATTTTCTCCCCAGAAAGTCCACCGTGCTCCCACAGCACCGAGATAACTAACACAACGCCTGTGCCCCAGGCTGGACCGTCTGGATGGCACAGGGGGTCCATGGCAGGACTTGGGGTATGGGTCCTTGGGGCAGCGAAGGCTGGGGGGTGAGAAGCTGCGGGCCAGGCAGACGGAGCCCAGAGCATTACAAGTGGACTTCCTAAAGCGGAAGGCTCCGGGGATCCTCCACCAGCTGGCTTCTGATGACGTCTGGCAGGAGGAGACCAGCCTAGCGAGAACACTCTGTTGTGAATGAGAAAGCCTGCGACGGCGCTCAGCACCAGTCACCCCCTGGCTAGAAAAGAGCCCGAGCCCTTTCTGAAGACAAAGCTGGTGTTTGCACAGGACGCGGGCCTGAGCTGCACACGTGGAACCCTCCCGTTTGCTTTTACGTGCCAAAGTCAAATCTTGGCCAAACCGTGTGCTGTTCAGCTCTGGGGTTTGGGTTAGAGCAAACGTTCTCAAGCCAGGCTGTGCGTTCATGGGCGTGTGGCAGTCACGCAGCGTTCTCCACTTAAAGGGCCTCGCTCTTGGCTTAAGGCTCCACTGGTGTCATCTTGAGGCTCTTAATCTTTTTTGTTTGTTTGTTTTTTAACAAGAGACTGCATTTTTACTTGACACTAGGCTTTGTGCTTATGTAGCTGGTCCTGGTGGGTAAAGTGGGGCTCTGTGGCTTAATAACCTTGAGATATTAGACAAGCTACTTAACGTCTCTGGGTCTCAGTCCCCTCGTTAGTAAAATGAGGCAAATGAGAGTTAATGTGAAACTAAGTGAGATAATGTATGTGGAGCACAGTTCCTGCACCTTCTGCTGCTGTTCAGTCACCAGGCTGCGTCCAACCCTCTGTGACCCCGTGGACCGCAGCATGCCAGGCCTCCCTGTCCATCACCAGCTCCCGGACTTTAACCAAACTCATGTCCATCGAGTCTATGATGCCATCCAACCATCTCATCCTCTGTCGTCCCCTTCTCTTCCTGCCTTCAATCTTTCCCAGCATCAGGGTCTTTTCCAATGAGTCAGTTGTTCGCATCAGGTGGCCAAATTATTGGAGTTTCAGCTTCAGTATCAGTCCTTCCAATGAATATTCAGGACTGATTTCCTTTAGGATGGACTGGTTGGATCTCCTTGCAGTCCAAGGGACTCTCAAGGGTCTTCTGCAACACCACAGTTTAAAAGCATCAGTTCTTCAGCACTCAGCTTTCTTTATAGTCCAACTCTCATATCCATACATGACTACTGGAAANTTCAGGACTGATTTCCTTTAGGATGGACTGGTTGGATCTCCTTGCAGTCCAAGGGACTCTCAAGGGTCTTCTGCAACACCACAGTTTAAAAGCATCAGTTCTTCAGCACTCAGCTTTCTTTATAGTCCAACTCTCATATCCATACATGACTACTGGAAAAACCATAGCCTTGACTAGATGGACCTTTGTTGGCAAACTAATGTCTCTGCTTTTTAAACGCTCTCTGGGTTGGTCATAACTTTTCTTCCAAGGAGCAAGCGTCTTTTAATTTCATGGCTGCCGTCACACTGGCAGGCGGATTCTTATCTGACAGCTCTTAACTGAGTTCCAGGAGAGGGACACGGTTACTGGTTACCACCTGAGACCTGAGGAGGGGCTCCTTAGGATGCGGGTCAAGTCAAGTGACCTAATCCAAAAATGCCTCAAATGGGGGATTTCCTGCTGGTCCAGTGGTTAGGACTGTGTGCTTTCCCTGCAAGGGGCATGGATTGGATCTATGGTCAAGGAAATAAGATCCCAAATGCTGAGTGGCAAGGACAAAAAAGAAGCTTCAAAGAGGAGATCTAATTGGATTCTAGAGCTGTTGGTGAGAACTCAGATCATTGTCTGTCCTTCCACAAACGATGTTTTGTGGGAAGAACCTGCAGATAGCTTCCTCCAGCTGAGGAAAGAGTATACTTCCTGAAGACCCACCCACACAGTCAACAAATAGAAATTAGCTACTGAGAAAGGGGACAGGGTGCAAGGTGACCTCAGGTAGGACAGCAGCCTAGTCTTCTCCTGGCGTGACTCCTGGTTTGGAGAAGAGCTTGAACGTGTTCCCCTCTTGCCGCATATTTGTAGATCTTCCTGTATAGCTGAGTGCAAGAAAATCTTGTCAAAAAAAGAAGTGCTTTGATATCTTCAGATAAAAGGGACCTCTGTTACTGAGTAGTATCACTGCTTTTCAGGAAAAGACTATTATTCCTAAGATCTCTGTATATGCACTCTACATAATGAGCACATTTTTTGTGTCTGAATAGCACATAACCTCATGTGGCTCAGGAGAGTCTTTCTGGAGAGCGATTTGGCAAGCCTTGAAAAGGCTCAGGCCCTCTGACACAGCATCCCCTGGGGGACTGTGCCAAGAAAACAAGCAGAGATGAAGATCGACCTTCGAGAACTAAGATTTTCATTGTGATATCACACTTATCACAGAAGTAAAAACCACTTAAGCCTGCAACAACATGTGATTACAAGATTGATGGCAGATCCAACAGAACCCATCAAAGATGATGTTTTTCCAAAGAACCTTAGTGATATGGGACAATGTTTACAGAATTACGTAGCACATTATGTGAACTCAAGCAAGCATTTCACAAGTAATAAAAAAGCTCCTCGGCTCCAACTGCCCTACTGCCTGAGTTCTAAATAATGGAAAATGTCTCAGAAAGAAGAAGAAAAATTAGCAGACTCTTAGTGTGCCTATAAGCCTTGCTACCACTTGCAATGAATGAATTTGCCACTAAATAATTATGAGAAAACATCATCTCCTCACCTTATTATTCTTTCTAATACTGTACTCCTGTTTTCTTTAGAAATTTCTAATGGTGTGACTTTCTAAAACTTTCCACCCCGCAGTCAAAATTTAGCCAGCTAAATGGTATTCAATTCACAACACACTATTTTTCAATTAAGACAGAGTGAGAGAAAAAAAAAAAGGCATTTTTTCCCTTGAATAGAAAAGAGCCCGATCCCTCATGCGAACACTAAGCCGCGATCCTGAACTGGCCTTGGGGTTTGAGCTGGCTTTTATTTTTGTTTGTTTTTGTCTCCTGCATGTTGCGCAGTGGTTTCCTGTTCAGGCTCCATCTTCCCTCAGACTTTGGGAAAGGCCCCTGTCCTTCGCCAGGTGTAACACAGCATCCATCCTCCCACTGTGGAGGCAACAGCATCCCAGGTTGCCAGGACACCAGCACGCGGAGACCTAGGGGCTTATCCAGTCGGAAGCTCCATCTAAGGCTTGAAGCCAAGAGCGACGCGCCCACAGGAGGCGGCGGCTGCCGCAGCGGCCAGCAGGGTCCAGCCCGGGCTCTGAGGTCAGAGGACACTTAGGGGCCCTCTGTGATCTCTGAGCCGTCAGTGTGCATTTGTCAGGATTTTTCATTAGGTGAGAGAAAACCCAAAGCACGCCAGAGCCCAGCGCAGGATGTTTACACGTACTAACCCTCTGCGGGCAGCTTCCCTCCAGCTCAGAAGGGGCAAGTGGGACCTCACTTACGGCCCCTCTTCTGTTCCTTGGCTTCTTCACTGTCAGCGGAACTCGAGGCAGAAAAACCCCTCAAGGGAAGGAAATGGACAGCAGGGTCCTGGACTTTTACCTCCAGTAAGAAAAAGACGTCATTTCCTCCAAAACTCACACAGAAGCCCCTGCAGGAATCCACTCGCTCAGGGGCCTGATCCAGGAAGCCTGTCCACCTCTGGACTCAGGACTGTGGCCATCCCGGACTCCTTCCTTTCTCTATGGTTCTAAGTCAATTTTCATTTTTAAATTTAAGTATAGTTGCTGATGAGTCTCCCCTGGTGGTCAGACGGTAAAAATGTCTGCCTGCAATGTGGGAGACCTGGGTTCAATCCCTGGGTCGGGGAGATCCCCTAGAGAAGCAAATGGCACCCCACTCCTGTACTCTTGCCTGGAAAATCCCATGGATGGAGGAGCTTGGTAGGCTAACGTCCGTGGGGTCACAAAGAGTCGGACAGGACTGAGCGACTTCACTTTGCTTTGGTTTTGTTATAGTTACTTATAAAGTGTTAATTTCTGCTGTACAGCCAAGTGATTCAGTTATACATACATATATATACACACTTTTTTAATATTCTTTTCCATCATGGTTTACCAGAGGATATTGAATAGACCTCCCTGTGCTATACAGGACCTTGTTGCTCACCCATTCTATATATAATAACTTCTACCTACTAACCCCAACTCCCCCCGCAACCCCTTCCCCTTGGCAACCACAAGTCTTTTCTCTGTGTGAGTCTGCTTCTGTTTTGTAGATAGGTTCATTTGTGCCATATATTTGATTCCACGTGTAAGTGACATCATATGGTATTTTTCTCCTTCTGACTTACTTCGTAAATCCCCCAATGACACATGACACCTTTCCCCATCTTAATATCCAGACCGCTGCACACAGTTGAACCTGACATTGGTCTTCTCTGGTCTGCTACAGTGATGCCCTCGGGGGGTGCTGAGCTGGATGGCACTTTTTGCCCTTACATCAAATGCATCCTTTGTTGGATGCTATGGGCTTGAGGACAAATATGATCTAATCCAGTCTGGAGTGTCTGAAAGGCTTCTAGGCCCCAGACTTCCAGGCATAATTTATACCTCTGCTACTTGGAATAGTTGATCTTAATACACTTGCAGATTTGTAAGTGCAAACCTAGTATGCCAGAAATCATATTACGAGACTTTCTAAAAAGGAATGACAGTTCTCTCTCGCTCCAAGTTTCCTTATTGTACATAACTTTCCTGAATGCAACGAGGTAAAAGTCATACAGGTTCTGAAGATGAGGTCTCTAACCATAGACAAAAACCCATGCCTCTAAAACAACCCAGAGCTTCTGAAACTTGCATCAATAGGAAGACAATCACCAAAAATGCATTCCCCCCAAAAAGGCATACCCTCCAACACCCAGCTAATGTGTGGCTATGAAAAGTAGGAGGAAAAACCTCACAGAGGGCCTCAGAGAGTTATGAGATTTGAGAGATGTGAACTATGCGAGGGATTTCCTCCCACAGAATATAAACAAATGTTAATGCAAGAATCCTCCCACTGAGTACAGAAGAGTCTCCCTCTGTTTGGCCATCACTGCTATGAACTGGTGATGGCTGTGTGTCTCCCATTCTTCTGAATGAGAATTTTTATTGCAATGTGGCTTCACTACTAAACAAGGACAAATAACTCTCAAACTCTTTTTCAGCAGAGCTGGTAGAGGGGTGCAATCTACAGATTCCACCATATATGTCAGGGTTACCCAAAGAAGCTGAGATTGCAGAGGCAACATGGGAAAAAATATAGAGAAGCTCAGAGAATAAGTCAAGGGCCCATTGGTGGCAAATCTCAGAAAGTGTCAGTAAAAATCCAATTATGAAAGTGGGGGTCTCACCTTGAACTTCAAAAGATACTTCCCTGTTTGCACCAAGTGTGAAATACAGTATGAACAGGAAGAGCCACAGAGGCCCTCCTGAGCTTGACCTGGTCCAGAAGACACAGAAGAGGCAGCGCTACGCAGAGAGCAGCACGGGGGCCAGGTCTGCAGGAGGCGCTCCGCCTCGCTAGCAGAAGGGGGGCGTCTTGGCACGTGCGGCCGAAAGGTTGCCAGCTTCTCCCTGCTCTCCTCTTCCTGCCCCCGGAGGAGCTCAGCAGAGAGCTAGTCCAGGGACAGCCAAAAGAAACTGGCATCAAAAGAAACTGGCTCGGCATGAAGATAAGGCTTCCATTTAAAAAAAAAGTGAAAGAGCAGCAAAACTTACCAGTGACTGAAAGACATTCGGCAGAAAGACGCTGCCCCAGCCAGACAAAACTGTAAACAACCATGAAGCAATCGCCTCTCAGGATCATCGCAGAGAAACCACCAAGATGCAGGACGTCAGGAAGAAGATGACGAGGTAACAGGTGCAGATGAGCTGTGACTAAGCCAATGGAATTCAGGGGAAAACAGCAAAGAAAAGAGTCCCCTAATGATCACAGCAACGAAAGTAAAGTTGGGAGACGCGCGTGGGGCAGGTAAGCACTGTGAACACACCCCCCCCAAAGAAGAGAGGACGAAGTCAAGCAAGTGACATGCCCCACCTCCCAGAGTAGTGAAGATAAAAATGAGCAAAGGGGACCTAATTAAACTCAAAAACTTCTGCACAATGAAGGACACTATAAGCGAAGTGAAAAGGCAGCCTTCAGAATGGGAGAAGACAATAGCAAATGAAGCAACTGACAAAAAGTTAGTCTCCAAAATACACATGCAGCTCAATTCCAAAAAAAATAAACGACCCAATCAAAGAGTGGGCCAAGGAACTAAATGGACATTTCTCCAGAGAAGACATGCAGATGGCTAACAAACACATGAAAAGATGCTCAACACCACTCATTATCAGAGAAATGCAAATCAAAATCACAATGAGGTACCATCTCACTCCAGTCAGAATGGCTGCCATCAAAATGTCTACAAGCAATGAATGCTGGAGAGAGTGTGGAGAAAAGGGAACCCTCTTACACTGTTGGTGGGAATGCAAACTAGTACAGCCACTATGGAGAACAGTGTGGAGATTCCTTAAAAAACTGGAAATAGAACTGCCTTATGATCCAGCAATCCCACTGCTAGGCATACACACTGAGGAAACCAGAATTGAAAGAGACACGTGTACCCCAATGTTTATCACAGCACTGTTTATAATAGCCAGGACATGGAAGCAACCTAGATGTCCATCAGCAGATGAATGGATAAGAAAGCTGTGGTACATATAGACAATGGAGTATTACTCAGCCATTAAAAAGAATACATTTGAGTCAGTTCTAATGAGGTGGATGAAACTGGAGCCTATTATACAAAGTGGGAGTAAGTCAGAAAGAAAAACAATATAATATATTGTATAATATACAATACAGCATATTAACACATATATATGGAATTTAGAAAGACAATAACCCTATATGCGGGACAGCGAAGGAGACACAGATGTATAGAACAGTCTATTGGACTCTGTGGGAGAGGGCGAGGGGGGGATGATTTGAGAGAATAGCACTGAAGCATGTAAATCATCGCGTGTGCAACAGATGACCAGTGCAAGTGCAATGCATGAAGCTGGGCACTCAAAGCAGGTGCACTGGGATNCCAGAAAGAAAAACACCAATACAGTATACTAATGCATATATATGGCATTTAGAAAGATGGTAATGATAACCCTGTATGTGAGACAGCAAAAGAGACACAGATGTATAGAACAGTCTTTTGGACTCTGTGGTAGAGGGAGAGGGTGGGATGATTTGGGAGAATGGCATTGAAACATGTATAATATCATATAAGGAACAAATCGCCAGTCTAGGTTCAATGCAGGATACAGGATGCTTGGGGCTGGTGCACTGGGATGACCCAGAGAGATGGTACAGGGAGGGAGGAGAGAGGGGGGTTCAGGATGGGGAGCACATGTATACCTGAGGCGGATTCATGTTGATGTATGGCAAAACCAATACAATATTGTAAAGTAATTAGCCTCCAATTAAAATAAATACAGTTAAATTAAAAAAAATAAAGCATTGTTTAGATTATTTTTAAAAAGAATAATGGTGTAGAGTCTCGCAGGGGAACGAGACAGACTGGGACCTGAAACCCTTTGCCACAAGAGCTGCAATGCTTGCACCTGGACACACCTCTCTTTAAGCAACATAATACAAAGAAACTGTATGAGACTAAAATAAATGCATGTATGTACAGTCGGGGCAAATTCTGGACAACGGATACAAAGAGACCAAAAATCCCAAATTCCACTTTTGAAGAGCCTGGAGCAAAAGCAGGGTACTGGGCACACACCACAACCTAAGGGGTGGGCAAACCACCTAAGCCAGCCCTCGAGCCCCACCCCTCGACATACCTCTACCCTCAACCCACATTGGGAACAAGCTCCGCCCCTCCTCTGGGACTAAACAAGCAAGGGAACCTGCTGTTTGTTCTTGCTTCCCTCTGCTTGCAGCAGAGGCCCCCAATAAAACCTTGCCTGAAAAAACCAACATGTCCACAAATTCTTTGACGCCACTTCCATTGAGAGGTGGAGTCTGTACCTTCCCATGGAATGTGGAAAGGCATGTGATGGACAGACCAGTAGGGCACAGTGGAAGTAACGCTGTAATTCACTCTAGAGTGTCAAAGGCTACACAATTCAGGACTTTCTAAAGTGGCCTTTGGTGCTCTGGTCTGCCATGTAAGAAGTGGGAAGTCACTATGCTGTGAGAGCATAGTCCAACTGAAGAAGCCCTTATGGGGACACAAGTCTCTGCACATGTCCCAGCAAGCAGCCAACATCAGCTCCCAGGACCACTACTTCTTTGTCATCTTAAGCTGAGGCCCCAAATTTAGAGATAAACCATCCCCACTATATTCTTTCCAAATTCTTGATCCATAAAATCCGTAAGGATGATGAACTATTTTAAGCTGCTAAGTTGGTTTGACAAACAGATGGATAACTTGAACTTCATGGTAAAGGAATAAGCTTTTAAAAGGAAGACATTTTGCCTCTGTGAGGGAGGGAATGGGGGAACACTGGATGCTCTTGCTGTTTTCTAATATAAAGTGATAAAACTGTGAATGAGTCTTAGGGCAGGAGGAGTGAAGGGCAGGGACAGCTAGTGTACTGACTGAAAGGGGGAAAAAGATGCTCTTACCACTGATAAAATATTAAGAAAAGAAAGAAGATCAAGTCATAACATTTTCTTAAATGAGCCCTAGGCTTGACCTAACTACACCCATTTTACAGACGAATTCTCAGTTCCAGAGCCCAGAGTTGAGTGACTTGTCTAGTCTCACATGTGACGCTGGTCACTATCAGAGCTGAGCAGCTGCCATAAAACCCAAGCCCCTCCTTGCTCCCACCTCCTCTGGGTGATCAGTAAGGACTTCCATAGGACAGTGACAGAGAAAGTCAAGATGACCCCAGAGCAGAGCAGTGTGGATAATGATTGCTGAAAAAGTAGATAAAATAATAGCCCAGGGAGGAGGGGAGGATGCAGGACGTTCTGTCAAACCACTCACCCCAGCCTCTAAGATAAAATCATCAAGGTGTTAGGGAGTGGAGCCTTTAATGGGAGAAGTGAAGGGACTATGAATATCTGAGAACTGGTAGGATTGGGCCCTCTGAGAGTTTACTTGATGAAAAGACATTCAGAAGCTCATTTGGGGTGGGGAGACGCCCACAGAGAGGAATCTAGGGGCTACTGCTTAGTTTGAACCAACTTGCTTTCTAGCTTATCCAGTTTCTTTCACAGAGAAAGATCAACAGGTAAAAATCCAAGCTGCGGCACGCTGCCTGGGAATAAAGACCATGTATAGAGTGTCACAGACATGTATAGAGTTTCTTTATATCCCAAGAAACAAAGGAAGAGAGAAGATAGAAGCTGTAGGGGTCCCTAATAAGCAGCCTCCTGATTTCTGGGCTTCTAATTCCTGAGAGAAAAAATGATGAGAATACTAACAGAAACTGGGGGACTTCCCCTAGTGGCCCAGTGGTTGAGAGTTCAATCCCTGGTCTGAGAAATAAAAATCCCAAGTGCTTATGGTTGGGGTGGGGGGATGCCGCTAAGGCCTCGTGCTGCAACTACTGAGCCCACGTACTCTGGAGCCCAGGCACCACAACGAGAGAGAAGCCGGCGCATCGCAAGGAAGACGCGGCACAGTCAAAACTTATTGGGAAAGGTCCAGTGAGCAAGGCAGAGGGAAAGAATCCAATGAAACACAGATTTGTAAATGCTCCTGTAAGAGCCCTCGGAGTTCCTCCCAGTCCCAGAATGCAGCTAATCTCAATTACCTCTTCCTCCCACACCACCAGCAGCTGGAGGAATTCCAGCTGATCTTGTTCTCACAGCTTAAAGACCAAGCTAACATTTCTTCAAACAAAGATTTCTAATTTAAACATTTTTTTGAAAACTACTACTGTGAAGCATCATTTCAGCTGCATTTTGGTTCCCAGCTTTTTTGTATCCTTTGATTAAAAGGATGAAAACACTGATTATTTGAATGAACTCAACTGTGCTGACCCGGAAGCAGAGATGCCTACCACTCAAAACCCCACACCATACCAAGCTTGCTCTCCAAAGACATATCCAGACTTCAGACTCGGAGATTCTTCTTTTTTTTTTTTTTTCACTTTATTTTGCTTTAGAGACTCAGAGATTCTGACCCAGTAAGAGAGATGGGATCCAGAAATCTCTCCATATTCAAGCTTTTCAGATGACTCAAGTGAAGAGAAAGGTTTGGAAACCACTCTGGTACTAAATATTTACATGCATTTTGAATTTAAAGAATTTGTATAAGCCAGCTAACTTCCCCCATGCAGTTGTACTTCTGAAAATATTAATAAAAATTTTAAATATATCTCAAAAGTGTGAGGGGAGGAGGGGGAAGGTAAGGAGATTGAATGAGGTACCTTGTAAATTCTGACAAGCAGCAGTAACTTCTGAAAATACCTCCCAAACGGTATTTTCAGAAGTTACTACTTAAGTTGTTTTTTGCTTCTCCTCAAAATGTGCACATATAAATTCTTGTCTTACCAGCTGGCCATCACATGAACTTCTAAGATCCACTGTTCCTGTAAGCCACCATTCACATCCAGCAAACACAACATCGAGCTTCATCCTTGCTCCCCAAGTCAGTGACTCCACCTACTGGAGGCCAGCTTTTATAGGCTACTTAGGTAATGCAGCTGATCAGCCAGATTGGGAACTGCTATTTTCAACAGCCTACCTCACTTTTCTAAAGTGTTTTGTCCTTCCAGGTGAATGATATTAAAGGAAATAAATCTTACTCCTTTGGAAGACTGGAAAAAAAAAATGAGACAAAATGTCATAATCTGAGACACATTTCTTCACGCTGATATCAATGAAGCCCTGCAAACATCTAAACCCTGAGTAAGTGCATCAGTTAAAATCTATTCCCCATGCATAAAAGAAGTGATAACACCTTCTAGTTTGCTAGGAAAGAGGATTTGAGTTCTGAAGTGCCCTGCCATGAGTTAGGAATCATGTGAACTTAATTCAAACTGATTACAAGCACTTTGCTTAGATTTCATTGGCTAGTTCTAATCTGATTGGATTGGAACTGGAAATTTTGTAAAGGTAGCAGTGTCTGAGTTCAAAGTATTGCTTAAAAACAAAAGCAAATGCTATCGTGGATCAATGTAAATTCTGCTGAGCTAGCAGTAACTTCTGAAAACACCTTTTGGGAGGAGAAATTTTTGACACTTTTTAGAGCAAAATGAAACTTCTGATTGGAAAGACACCACTAAAAGGATTTTTGTGTTCTTGGAGGCTTAATGTGTCTAAACATACATTTCTCTTCCAGTTAGTGAGATGCAGAAGGAAAGACTGATTGTAGCAACAAATGTACAATTTGATTCCCTCAACTGAAACAGCCACTGAATTCAGGAAGAGAAGAAAAGTGTAAGGATTTTTTTAAAGTTTCATGCTAGATAGAAGATATTTGGAACTTGTGCTAGTCATGGGAAAGGTCTGATAGAATTTAGAGTAAATTATAAAGACACATACTAATCAAACTCTAGAACTAACACATGAATCGTATTAAAGTATAACTAATAGTAGGTCTTGATTAGCCACAGATTTAAAACCACAACTGGCTTTATTAGGTAGTAAAGGCAATTTTTCAGTCTTCATTTTATTAAATTCTCTCTATATATCTCTCCTGAAGAAGGAAATGGCAATCCACTCCAGCACACTTGCCTGGAAAATCCCATGGACAGAGGAACCTGGTGGCTACAGTTTGTGGAGTTACAGAAGGACATGACCTAGGCTAAACAACAACAAATATATATCTCTCACCTGGTCCCAAACTCTGAAGAGAAAGAAAGGGATGTTACACAACTCTTAAAACTCCAGCACAGTATGTCAGCTTTTCCTTCAATTCCAGGGGCTACCCCAATTTTCTAAGAATTCATTTTTAGCTTAAGTTAGTTTCTGCTGCTTGCAACCAACCAAAACAAATAGAAAATCACTCCATAAATATTTATCTGAAACTTAGATTTATAATACAATCAACATTAAATTTAGGAGTATATGTTACGGAATAGTATTTGTTGTCGTTCAGTCGCTAAGTTGTGTCCGACTCTTTGTGACTCCATGAACTACAGGCTTCCCTGTCCTTCACTATCTCCCGGGGTTTGTTTAAACTCATGTCCATTGAGTTGGTGATGCCATCCATCTCATATACTGCCACTCTCTTCTCCTCTAAGGAAAGAATGCCTTTATCATGAGTCCTATTGTTCCTACCTGTAACTTTCAATACCCTATAGCCCAAGCTTTATGTAAATCATACTGCCGACAGCAGGACTCATTTTTCATTATCATAAATCCTACTATTATTAACTTGGGATGCCAGGTTTATCTTAAATTATAGCCAATTCTATTCACTATTGTTTCATGGTTTATTTCAAATTGATTGCAAGATAAATCTAATGATTATTAAACTAGAAGGGAACATAATAAAGATTTCTGAAAGCTTAATTTATCTCATCTGTATGTGTTATCTTTAAAATATACTTTTTTATTTCCTCCAAGAAATAGTATCAAACTATTCCTTGCTCTAATAAATTATCATGTAAAGCTGTATTTTAAGAACCAAGTAATTTTCATGTCATTCTAAAGCGCTTGCTAAAAAAATTATATTAGATAAGATTTAGCACTGTTGGAAATGAAGTAATCTTTCAAAATGGAATTAATATATTTATACCTAAAATGAGCAAAAGCTAAGTGTGTCACAGGCATCACCTTAATCCATTCTTTTTGTACAATTTGTGAAATATTTTCAAGGATTATATTTTCTTGAAATGATGAAATGGATGTAGGCCCTATTACTTATAGTGATGAAGTCATATGATGCTGTATGCTGCAAAACTGGAATCAGAAATAAGATGGTGAAACATTGTAAGGACATGGATATGAGATCACAGAATGCCGGGGTCAAGCCCCGGTGGATCCAGGGTTCGAAGGTGGAGACGGAGTCAGTGTCCTTGGAAAAAACTTAATTAATTACAGATAGATAAGGGCAAGGAAATTAGCATAGAAAAAGAGGCCAAATAACTTGGTTCACCTGGAATACCAATCACCACCTACGATGGCTGCAGGCGTCTTCCCGTTCTCCCAAAGGAGAGGAGGCACTGAGGCTCCCCCGGTCCGATCTTAGAAGCCCAGGCAAAATTAGTAGGCTTGGTGGGTCCCCAGATACTAGATGGGAATTCAGCCAGAAAATAGTAGGAGAGAAAAAGGGGCTGAATAACTTGGCTTACGTGGGATACCAATAAAATTCCAAGACGAGGAATTTGCACCACCTACGCTGGGCCACTGGTGCCACTTGAATATTGGAAGGTGCCCCTCCTTGGGCTCCTTCTCACATGGGCTTGAAAACCGGGGCAAATAAGTAGACCTGGAGGGCACCCATGCTCCAGATGGGAATTCAGCCAGAAAAAAAGGAGAGCAGAATAGAATGACATGTGGGAATCAGTCTTTCCAGGAACTGATCCAATTTCTTTATTTTTGGATTTGCTTATATACCTTTTGTTACACATAGGGATGAATACAGAGTCATGTGGGGGTTTTTACATCATCTTCTAGCCATGAGGCTCACTGACATTCATGACCTTCTCTTTCTGATAACCAAAAAAACCCACCCTCAAAACAAAGCTGCATTCCTGTAGGGTGAGGGTGTAGTGGGTTACAATCAAGAAAGGAATTTATTTAACCCAAGGTTAACACGATTAATCTTAAAGGTTAATACTTATTTCTCCTATATGCTTAAAAGGTTGATATTTATTTCTCCTATATGCTAGTTATATTCATTATAAGGGCAGAGAATATGGAGATTTAGCAGCAAACATCAGCCCAACAAGTGAAAATCCTTTCACCAATATTCCCCTTAAGATCTGTTTAGTCTTAAGATAGTGATAAAGTTACATTTTTACATAGCAAGGACACAGTGATTTATAACAAAGTACAGTGGTCTATAACAAAAGAGAAAATCTGTTAACTCAAAAAGTCTAATATTGCTAATATCAAAAACTACTATATTTCCTTTTCTATATTCTAAATACATTGATTAATATACTCCCAGGTGCCTAAAGATATGGAGATTTGGCNCAAAGTACAGTGGTCTATAACAAAAGAGAAAATCTGTTAACTCAAAAAGTCTAATATTGCTAACATCAAAAACTACTATATTTCCTTTTCTATATTCTAAATACATTGATTAATATACTCCCAGGTGCCTAAAGATATGGAGATTTGGCGGCAATCATTGACTCAACAAGAAGAAAAGCTCTATGCTAATTAAGACTTTCAAAAGCTAGTCTGTCAGCAGAGAAGTTTGACCTGAGACACACTTGTCCCACCCAGGGCAGGGAATTAGCAGCAATGATTGACACAACAAATGAAAAAAACCCTTCACCAATATAATTCCTAACTAATCCACTACACTAATAATTTCTAACTTCCCGAAAGAATTTGCCTTTGGTAAGTCTACAACATCCGTGCCTCTCATGGTCGTGAGGCTGTTGTGGCCGGACGAACCTATACAGGCAGGCTAGATAACCTTCAGAGTTCATAAGTTGAAACACGCCCAGGAATTTTTATTGCCTTGGAGCTGCATGTTTACTCCTTCTCCAAGAGAAATGGTTATGGGGGAGAGCCCCCCGTAAAGTACTCTGGTTTGGGGGTAGATGCTCGGAAACAGGGGGTTTCCTGAGGCTTGATCACGCCTTTGCGTATGCCTGAAGCCTCCTTCCTCATGACCTTTGCCATGGGCGGAGTTCCTCACGCTGGCTCCCAGCAATTTCCCCCATTTACTTGCCATGAAGCGATGGGACCAGATGTGATGATCTTCGTTTTTGAGTGCTGAGTTTTGAGCCGGCTTTTTCACTCTCCTCTCCTCCACCAGGAGGCTTTTCAGCTCCTTTTTTTCTTTCTGCTNGCAATTTCCCCCATTTACTTGCCATGAAGTGATGGGACCAGATGTGATGATCTTCGTTTTTGAATGCTGAGTTTTGAGCCGGCTTTTTCACTCTCCTCTCCTCCACCAGGAGGCTTTTCAGCTCCTTTTTTTCTTTCTGCTCTTAAAGGGGTATCATCTGCATATGTGAGGTTGTTGATATTTCTCCTGGCATTGATACCAACATGTGATTCATTCAGCCTTGCATTTGCATGATGTTCTCTGCATAAGTTAAATAAGCAGGGTGACAACATACAGCCTTGATGTACTCCTTTCCCAAGTTGGAATCAGTCTGTTGTTCCATGTTCAGTTCTTACTGTTGCTTCTTGATCTGCATATAGGCGTCTCAGAAGACAGGTAAGGTGGTCAGATATNGCTGTACTCTGCATATAAGTTAAAAAAGCAGGGTGACAATATACAGCCTTGAAGTATTCCTTTTCCTATTTGGAACCAGTCTGTTGTTCCGTGTCCAGTTCTAACTGTTGCTTCCTGACCTGCATACAGGTTTCTCAAGAGGCAGGTTAAGTGGTCTGGTATTCCCATGTCTTTCAGAATTTCCCACAGTTTATTAGAGAACTACATATCAAAACTATTAGATATCACCTCACACCAGTCAGGATGGCCATCATCAAAAAATCTACAAACAAATGCTAGAGTGGATGTAGAGGAACAAGAACCTTCTGACATTGTTAGTGGGAATGCAAATTGATACAACTGCTTTGGACAACAGTATGGAGATTACTTTAAAAACTAGGAATAAAACTACCACATGACTCAATAAGCTCAGTACTGGGCATATATCCTGAGAAAACCATAATTTAAAAAGACACATGTACCCCAATGTTCATTGCAGAACTGTTTACAATTATTGTAATTGTTCCATGTCCACTGAGACATGGAAGCAATTTTTATGTCTATTGACAGATGGATGGATAAAGAGAATGTGGTACATATAAACAATGGAATATTATTCAGCCATAAAAAGAAATGAAATTGGGTTACTTATATGTGAACCTAGAATCTGTCATACAGAATGAAATGTCAGAAAGGGAAAAACAAATATTATATATTAAAGCATATATGTAGAATCTAGAGAAATTGTATAAGTGAACATATTCCCAGGGCAGGAAGAAACATGCAGATATAGGTAACAGACATGTGAACATAGGGAAGGGGAGCAAGGGGAGTATGGGACCAACTGGAATATTAAGATTGACATATATATACTCACTTGTGTAAAATAGATAGCTAATGACAACCTACTATTAAGCATAAGAAACTCAGCTCAGTTCTATGATGACCTAGATGTGTGGAACTGGAGAGAGGGAGGTCCCAGAGGGAGGGGATATATGTTTACAAATAACTGATTCACTTCATTGTACAGCAGAAACTAACACAACGTTGTAGAGTAATTATGTGTGTGTGTATATGTGTGCATTTCATCATTCAGTTGTATCTGACTCTGCGACCCCATGTACTGTAGCCAGCCAGGCTTCTCGGTCCATGGAATTTTTTCAGCAAGAATACTGGAGAGGGTTGCCACTCCGTTCTCCAGGAGATCGTCCCAACCCAGGGATCAAACCCAGGTCTTCTGCACTGCAGACAGATTCTTTACCATCTGAGCTACCAGGGAAGCCCCAAAGTAATTATACTCCAATTAAAATATAATTTTTTGTTTCTTTAGATAAATTTATTCATAAGTATTTTATTCTTTTCATCACAAAGGTGAATGGGATTGTTTCCTTAATTTCTCTTTCTGTTTTCTCATTGTTAGTGTATAGAAATGCAAGGGATTTCTGTGTGTTAATTTTATATCCTACAACTTTACTGTATTCATTGATTAACTCTAGTAATCANTATTCTTTTCATCACAAAGGTGAATGGGATTGTTTCCTTAATTTCTCTTTCTGTTTTCTCATTGTTAGTGTATAGAAATGCAAGGGATTTCTGTGTGTTAATTTTATATCCTACAACTTTACTGTATTCATTGATTAACTCTAGTAATCAATTTTCTGGTGGTGTCTTTAGGGTATTCTATGTAGAGGATCATGTCATCTGCAAACAGTGGGAGTTTTACTTCTTCTTTTCTGATCTGGATTCCTTTTATTTCTTTTTCTTCTCTGATTGCTGTGGTTAAAACTTCCAAAACTATGTTGGATACTAGTAGTGAAAGTGGGCACCCTTGTCTTGTTCCTGACTTCAGGGGAAATGCTTTCAATTTTTCACCATTGAGGATAATGTTTGCTGTGGGTTTATCATATATGACTTTTATTATATTGCAGTATGTTCCTTCTATGTCTGCTTTCTGGAGAGTTTTTATCATAAATGGGTGTTGAATTTTGTCAAATGCTTTCTCTGCATCTGTTGAGATAATCATATGGTTTTTATCTTTCAATTTGTTAATGTGTATCACATTGATTGATTTGCAAATATTGAAGAATTCTTGCCCTGGGATAAAGCCCAGGTCATGATATATGATCTTTTTAATATGTTGTTGGATTCTGTTTGCTAGAATTTTGTTGAGGATTTTTGCATCTATGTTCATCAGTGATACTGGCCTGTAGTGTGTGTGTGTGTGTGTGTGTGGCATCTTTGTCTGGTATTAGGTTGATGGTGGTCTCATAGAATGAGTTTGGGAGTTTACCTTCCTATGAAATTTTCTGGAAGAGTTTGACTAAGATAGGTGTTAGCTCTTCTCTAAATTTTTGGTAGAATTCACCTGTGAAGCCATCTAGACTTGGGCTTTTGTTTATTGGAAGATTTTCGATTACAGTTTTGATTTCTGTAATTGTGATGGGTCTGTTAAGATTTTGTATTTCATCTTGGTTCCTATTCACCATTGCAATGAAAAGAATAAAATATTTAGGAACAAATCTACCTAAAGAAACAAAAACCTATACATAGAAAACTATAAAACACTGATGAAAGAAATCAAAGATTACACAAATAGATGGAGAAATATACCATGTTCATGGATCAGAAGATCATGGATTATGGATCCATGTTCATGGATCAAAAGAATCAATACGGTGAAAATGAGTATACTACCCAAAGCAATCTATAGATTCAATGCAATCCCTATCAAGTTACCAATGGTATTTTTCACAAACTAGAATGAATAATTTCATGATTTGTATGGAAATATGGGAAAAAATTGTATGGCAATACAAAAAACCTTGAATAGCCAAAACAATCTTGAGAAAGAAGAGTGGAACTGGAGGAAGCAGCCTGCCTGACTTCAGACTATATTACAAAGCTACTGTTATTAAGACAGTATGGTACTTTCACAAAGACAGAAATATAGATCAACGGACCAAAATAGAAAACCCAGAGATAAATCCATGCACCTATGGACACCTTATCTTTGACAAAGGAGTCAAAAATATGCAATGGAGAAAAGGCAATCTCTTTAACAAGTGGTGCTGGGAAAACTGGTCAACCACCTGAAAAAGAATGAAACTAAAACACTTTATAACACCATACACAAAAACAAACTCAAAATGGATTAAAGATCTACATATAAGGCCAGAAACTATAAAACTCCTAGAGGAAAATATAGGCAAAACACTCTCTGATATAAATCACAGCAAGATCCTTTATGACTCACCTCCCAGAGTAATGGAAATAAAAGCAAAAATAAACAATTGGGACCTAGTTAAACTTAAAAGCTTTTGCACAATGAGGGAAACTGTAAGGAAGGAGAAAAGACAGTCCTCAGAATGGGAGAAAATAATAGTAAATGAAGCAAATGACAAAGAATTAATCTCAAAAATATACAAGCAGCTCATGCAGCTCAATGCCAGAAAAATAAACGACCCAATCAAAAAATGGGCCAAGAAGTAAACAAACATTTCTCCAAAGAAGACATACAAATGGCTAACACACATGAAAAGATGCTCAACGTCACTCATTATCAGAGAAATGCAAATCAAAACCACAATGAGGTACCATCTCACACCGGTCAGAATGTCTGCTATCCAAAAGTCTACAAAAAATAAATGCTGGAGAGGGTGTGGAGAAAAGGGAATCTTCTTACATTGTTGGTGGGAATGCAAACTAGTATAGCCACTAAGGAGAAAAGTGTGGAGATTCCTTAAAAAACTGGAAACAGAACTGCCATACAACCCAGCAATCCCACTGCTGGGCATACACACTGAGGAAACAAGAATTGAAAGAGACATGTGTACCCCAGGGTTCATCGTAGCACTGTTACAATAGTTAGGACATGGAAGCANTTCCTTAAAAAACTGGAAACAGAACTGCCATACAACCCAGCAATCCCACTGCTGGGCATACACACTGAGGAAACAAGAATTGAAAGAGACATGTGTACCCCAGGGTTCATCGTAGCACTGTTACAATAGTTAGGACATGGAAGCAACCTAAATGTCCATTGGCAGATGAATGGTAAGAAAGTTGTGGTACATATACACAATGGAATATTACTCAGCTATTAAAAAGAACTCTGATGCTGGGAGGCATTGGGGGCAGGAGGAGAAGGGGATGACAGAGGATGAGATGGCTGGATGGCATCACTGACTTGATGGACGCGAGT
>SJYV01046737.1:695747-717206 GCA_006410875.1 Neotragus pygmaeus | reverse complement strand
TTCAGGATAGGGGGACACATGTGCACCCACGGCTGATCCATGTCGATGAATGGCGAAAAATCACAATATTGCAAAGTAATTAGCCTCCAATTAAAATAAATAATTTAAAAAATTTTTTAATTGAAAGCCAATTTTAAGGGTTAATGCTTGGGGCTGGTGCACGGGGATGATCCGGAGAGATGTTGTGGGGTGGGAGGTGGGAGGGGGATTCAGGATTGGGAGCGCATGTACACCTGTGATGGATTCACGTTGATGTATGGCAAAACCAATAGAGTATTGTAAAGTAAAATAAATTTAAAAAAAAAAAGGAATGGAGGGGAAATACTAGTATAAAAGAAGGAATGATAGATGTATAATTGGAATCTCTGAAGAACAGAACCAAAACCATACGGCCGAGAAAACGTTTCGAAACGACAATCAAGACAGCTTTCCTGAAATAAAAGGGACAACACCCAGCAGCTTTATCAGCCGAATGATAAAGAAATCATCTCTTGAGTAGCTGAGCAAAACGATCGAGTCACTTATACTGATAAAAGGGGGGAAGTTGCCTGGCATTAGGTTTCTCCACCACTACACACGCAAAGGGGGGAACAGAGTAACCAACAAGATCCTTGAAAAACAATGTGAGTCATGGACTTCATTTCCAGCCAAACTGCCCTTCAAGGGTAGGGCTACCATCCGACAACACAAACTCCCAGGGAACACTGCTCCCAGGAGCCGTTTCTAAGTTTCAGCCAAGCAAGTGAAGACTGGCGAAAGCGATGGCAGAACCATGATGTGCCCCACGGCTAGAGACGAGCCCTGACGACATTGAACCGTAGAAATACGCCCAGCCCACCTGGGAGCGCCCAGGCAGCAGAACGGATGTGAAACACACACCCTGACGTTACAGAATGACACAGTGAGCAGTGACTGACAGCCGAAGAGGAGGAGCTGAGATGCTGAGGAAGTTCCCTGACTGCATTACACATGACCGCTGAGAGCCAAGAGTTACTATGTAAAGTGGGCAAGGCGTCTGACAGAAGCTGAAGCATGCTGAATAGTGTAAAAGTAAACCCTGATAGGATGGCCTCAGCTAAAACTGTGTGTTGGAGAATGAGATGTCACCACCCGTGAGAGAGGGCTAATTAATACTTCTTAAAGATTTGCACCCTAAGGCGATTGTATGCGATTATAATCATAAAGTTAACCGCTACGACAAACCATTTAACACCTACGACAAAATACAAGACTCCCCGAGGATCAGATAAAAGACACACAGAAATACAATGAGAACAAAAATTGGTGCAGGAAGTAAGTACTCAGAGCTCACCTTCTGATCAGCTGTGAAGAGCGTTTACCCAGCAAAGTAATGCAAACATTCACTTTTGATCTAATCAAACCACAGGGAAGGAAGGAGGACGGGACGAGAGCCCTTGTACCGTGGGCAGGGATGAAGAAAGGGAACTAATTCCTCCTCTTCCTCAGTGGGAAGGGGCCCACCTCAAGNAGTAATGCAAACATTCACTTTTGATCTAATCAAACCACAGGGAAGGAAGGAGGACGGGACGAGAGCCCTTGTACCGTGGGCAGGGATGAAGAAAGGGAACTAATTCCTCCTCTTCCTCAGTGGGAAGTCAAGAAATCATCACTAAAATAAAATTCGGGAAGTGCAGCACAAGTGTGATACTTAGAGACACAGATATGAAAATCAAAGTAACCAAGCAGAAGAGATGAAAGCAACGTATCCGGGGGAGGTTACAAAAAGAGAGAAGGGTGGAGACTGCTGTTTTTCATTACAAACTCTGTAGAACAGTTTGGTTCCTTCATGAATAACTTTAATAAGTACACTTTTAAAAAAGGAATTTCAACTCAGCTGAGCAATCTGAGTTCGACTGACCAATTCAGAGACTGATTTTTTTCACTTTAACCTTCCCTGAGGTCCATTTAAACTAAAGGCCCCCTAGACGTTCATTTTGGAAACTGAAACAGTTCATTCTACTTCATTTTGGAAACTGAAACAGTTCATTCTACTCTGCCTTTTATTGGGAGCCACCACGCAAGTACCGCGATAATCTGACAGTGTCCGGAGGCTTCCTCTGAAGCCCCAGCAGTCACGGATTCTACGCGGACGATCTGTTTATTTTAGCGCCATTATTCAGGAGGGCCTGCCGGGGGAAAGATACTTGCAAACACATGGGTACCTATGGTGGTGATGACCGTTCCAGCAAAGAAAAAGGCACTTCCCAGGTCCCAGTGGCTGCTGCTGTTGGAAGAGTTTCCTACCGGGCTCACTCCGGCGTCGTCGGCGTCGAGAGCGTGCTGCAAGGAAAGTGAGAAAGCGTGAGACTCAGCGAAGCAGTCTATAAAGACGTCCTTGCTCAAGAACCTTCAGTGATCTCTAGACGACAGGCTACGTGGACAAAAGTACGGTCACAAAGTGAAATACTGTGTTAGAGAGAAAAGCACACACACATAAAAGACATGTGCTATTTCTCTTTCTCTGAGTTATTTCACTAAATATGACATTTTTTTCCATAATAATTATCTTGTCCTATAAAAACCGTCCATTCTGTACAGACCCTGGGAGCATACCTCCAGATGCTAGATGAGATCTGCCCAATTCATAAATCATTGAGTAAAGCCAATTAGATCTTCAAACCTACCTAGTAGAATTTTTTATAGCACTATACACTCATTTATTAAAAGTAAAAAATTAGTTTTAAATGGGAGGGGAACCTGATATATACTATACTGTCATTTATGTAAAATTTGGAGGTGCAGGATTCCCAGGTGGCTCAGTGGTAAAGAACCCACCTGCCCGTGCAGGAGATGTGAGAGACATGGGTTCGGTCCCTGGTCGGGAAGGTCCCCCAGAGGAGGGCATGGCAGCCCACTCAGTCTTCTTGCCTGGAGAATCCCACAGGCAGAGGGGCCTGGTGGGCTACGGCCCATAGGATCACAAAGGTTGCAAAGGACATGAGTGAAGCGACTTAGCACGCACGCAGGAGTCACCCAGTCCCGGCACAGGTTACACAGAACACATGGGTCTTGCGCATCCATGGAAAGCGGTCTGTGAGGACTGGCCCCCAAAGCAGTCATTCTTGGAAGATGGGATTTCAGTTCCTTTC
The DNA here is from genome assembly GCA_006410875.1 of Neotragus pygmaeus. Lineage (NCBI taxonomy): Eukaryota > Metazoa > Chordata > Mammalia > Artiodactyla > Bovidae > Neotragus > Neotragus pygmaeus. The sequence goes on along the minus strand of SJYV01046737.1, from coordinate 714,096 downwards.
CCCTCTTGTCTGTTTTGTTGGACTGGTTCACCCTGAGCTGGTTTCGGGAGCTGACAGCTGGGAATTCAGAACCTCGGGCAAGTTATGTTCACCCCTCTCAGCCTAGATTTCCTCATCTGCAAACTGGAGGTGATAATTCCTCCCCCCACAGAGTTATTGTGAGGATGAAATTAGATGACCGATGTAACACGCTTAACCGCGTGCCCAGCACTGGAGCAAGGCTGAACAAAGAGCTGCCAACTGTGTGAAACTGTCATTTCACTGTCCCCCCAGCACACACACGCACACACACACACACACATGCGCACACGCACACACATGCATGCACACGCATGCACGCACGCACGCGCGCGCACACACACACCTCCCTTTTAAAATAAATGACAGTGACTCCTCACTGGCTACTGGATTTGGAATTTCATACACTTTAAAATTCCCAATGACTTGGCCACACTGATGCTCCAACCCCAGTTCACACGACCAGAAAAGCCTCCAGCCCCGGGCAGGACACTCTAGGAGACATCCCCTCGCACTCCCGAACCCCTGCTTTGCTCTCCCACAAAGGTGCCCCTCCTCAGGGTCTAATCTGGGCCCCGATTCTTCCAGGAGGTTGTTTGTTCAGGTCAGCCCCCACGGACGGCCTAGGCCCAGGATTTACACCTCCTCATCACATACACGCCATAGGTCATTGATCATGCATCCGCTGCTTTAGATCCTTCCAGAGTCTCAGTGTGCACAGAACAAGGCAGACAGTCCCTCCGCAGCTCTTCCTGAGCGGGCCCTGCCAACCTCTTTCAAGCCAGGGGAGAGGGGAGGAGGAGATTTCAACCAGGTGAGCCATGGTGGAGAAGGGACAGCTGGGGGCTTCAGAGGGAGGTGGCAGAAACATGAGCTACTTCTAGAAAGGAAGAGACTCCACTCTCTGCAGAAAACTGTAATAACCCCACGTGGATACTGCCAGACGCAATTAACATTGAGATGTGATTATATTAATCCTAAATAATGGCCATTAAGCTTTGTTAACGGAAAAGGCAATGGCACCCCACTCCAGTACTCTTGCCTGGAAAATCCCATGGATGGAGGAGCCTGATGGGCTGCAGTCCATGGGGTCGCTAAGAGTCGGACATGACTGAGCAACTTCACTTTCACTTTTCACTTTCATGCATTGGAGAAGGAAATGGCAACCCACTCCAGTGTTCTTGCCTGGAGAATCCCAGGGACAGAGAAGCCTGGTGGGCTGCCGTCTGTGGGGTCGCACAGAGTCAGACACGACTGAAGCGACTTAGCAGCAACTTAGTAGCAGCAAGCTTTGTTAAAGCGGCAGACAGTGGTTGCCACAAATTAGATGACAGCTGAAAAAGTCAACCATCGTTAGTTACATTTTGCCTTCATTGACCTGAGATATTTCCAACTCTTTAGACCAGGGATGAACACGTTTCCAGAAAAAGCCAGACAGTAAATATTTCAGGTTTTGTGGGCCACATGTGGTTTCTGCTGTGTGGTTTTCCTTTCTTTTTATAGCCCTTTAAACATGCAAAACCATTCTTAGCTCACAGATGTACATAAACAGGCTACTGACTGGATTTGGCAAATTGTTCGATCCCTGGGTTGGGAAGATCCCCTGGAGAAGGGAAAGGCTACCCACTCCACTATTCTGGCCTGGAGAATGCTATGGACTATTCCATGGGATCACAAAGAGTCGGACACGACTGAGTGACTTTCACTTCACACTTCACTAGACAATTGACAAAAGAAACAAACCTGTTTTGTTCAAGTCTTTGCTCTTTCCTGCCTCTAAGAACATGAAATATTACACTAGCCACTGTTTCTAACATAAACCTGGCAGCCCAGAATTTAAAATCCAGCTGCATGGAACATGTCTTTGCTCATGGTTTAAATCAGCCTAATCTACAAAGATCACTTCTTCACTGGTGGCTCTGCAATCCTCTGCTTCGGACAGAAGACAGAGGGTGAGTCCTTTCTGCTGGTAAAATACCCATTTTCACTCTCCTGTGAGTGCCATCAGACCAACCACAGGCCTTAACCTTTGTTTATCTCTTCATCATCGATTTCAGCTCTGATGGGCCCACCTCAGGGACAGCTCTCGAGTCCAATCACTTGAGTGGCCTCAGATCACAGCATCAATACCTAAGATGTACAACGTCTGTGAAGCTGTGAATAGAGTTTGGGGTCAATCCATCCTCACTGTGCTAAGGACGGCAGGCTGGCATCCAAAGCAGACCCAGCACCGCGAAGAGACAGACTCGCAGCAAAGACGAGCAGGGGAGATTACTGGCTTCATCAAAAAAATCCAACACAAGACTCCTTTTCAAGTTTCTTTTCTCTGAATTATGCAATTGATAAATATTTAATGTTTACATGTGTAACCCTCAAGGAAAGGATCTATCAGCTGAAAGGAGAGGAGATTAACACTGGCTGAGTGTCTGCATTGAGGCAGGTGCCCTGGAAGCATTCTTCCCTTTAACCCCTTCCACCACCTGTGTGTTATTCTGTTCTGTTCTTCCTGCACTTGCGAGCACATCATATTACCTCACTCTTTCAAGATACGGAAGCAGGCTCAGGAATGTCAACTACCCCGTCTGCGGTCACACAGCCAGGAATTCAAGCCCAGACTGATCCAAAGCCCTGGTTTCGTCCTTTCCTCTGCATATGGTACCCCGAACACAATCACACTCATCAACTGTGTGCTCACCTCCAGACACAGAGGAGGGAGAAGGCCTGTCACTGTCCGAGAATTTAGACAGAAGAGACCTCACAAGCAGTCACTTCTTTCTTCTTTTCTGGCTACACTGCGTGGCCTGTGGGATCTTGGTTTACCGACCAAGGATCGAACCCATGACCCCTGCACTGCAAGCGAGGAGTCCCAACCACTGGGCCACCGAGGGAATCCCAAGCAGTCATTTCTAACATGTGCCTCCTCGCACACGTCGATAGAGGCATCAGACTTTACTGGACTGCTGCAGCGGATGACAGCTCCACAGCTCAGCGTTAAAAATTTACAGAATAAATAAAAACTGGGGAAAGTGGATTTTAGAGCCTGAGAGGGAACAGAGAAAAGAGAGAGGAAGCACTGGGGGAATAAAAAAAGAAAAGAGGAAAGCAAAAGAGATAAGTGTCAGTGGAGCTCAGTTACTGCCACGCCCAAGCCCAGTTACCGCAGCTTCTAACAAGCAGGTCCAGGCTTCCCTGGCAGCTCAGGGGTAGGGCATCTGCCTGGCAACACAGGAGACACAGGTTCAATCCCTGATCTGAAAGGGCCCCACGTGCCAGCAAGCAGCTAAGCCTGTGCGCCACAGACACTGAGCCACAGGCTGCGACTGCTGAAGCCCCACCCGCCAAGAGCTTCTCTGTAACGAGTGACACCACCGCAGTGAAAAGCCCACGAACCGGAACAGAGTAGCCCTGGCTCTACTAGAGAAAATCTGCACGGCAGCAAGGGCCCAGCACAGCCAGAAACAGGCAAGGAACTGTCCAGATAAAGCAGGCCCAGCTGGTGCCCAAGTTTAACCTGCGTCAGATCTCGGATGTAAGTCCCTCTCTTGTGCCCCCGAGTCTTCAGTAAAGTGGGCTCTACAGGCAGATGCCTTGGGGAAGTGAGTTTAAATATCAGGGTTTAAATATAAGGGTACAGGGGGCTGGAATGTGATTTACAACCAGAAGCAAGAAGGAGAAAAAGAAGGCCTCTCACAAGTCACCAAGCTCTTGGTAAGACTAGAGGATCTCCCAGCCCAGGAATGAGGAGTGACATTGCCTAGATCTTGTAGATCAGAAAGACTCCAGCAAACAACCAGGATTAAAAGGAATTCACAATCTGCAGGTTATATACCTCCAGGGAAAACCAGTACAAATGGACTGCTGTCACTTGAATCAACGGCATCATTTTTAACTCCATATTACTGACTGAATTCATAATTCTAACTTTATTACATTTCTAAAGCATTTTCTAATAATCTTAGTTGTTTGAACTCAAGTAAAGGCTATTAAAATGAAAAGCATTTGCTTTTAAGTTTTTTACTGTCTCCATTCAGGCTGCAAAAGCGAAGATAAGCCAGCTCATTAGAAATGTCCAAGCATGTTGCTAAGGAAATGACAAAACTGAGCCACAGTCTGGCTTGAAAGATCAGTTATCGGTTAGAGGTGCAACCCCATCAGCATCATTTAAAGCCACAATCTCAGACTCAAGGAGCATCACGTGTTCACAAGTTCACCCACAACCAAGTTCAGAGAGGTCTTCTGAAAATCACAAGGAGATAATTATACTAGATGGGATGTGAGAGTTTCAAGGAAAACATACTATAAATTAGAAGGCATCACTTTAAAATTTAATTCTACGCCTTTTTGAATTTCCTTTATAGCCTTTAAGTTAGAATTTCCAATACCCACCCAGTAAGGGATTCATAAATGAATGCTTTAGTCAATAAGAAATGAGTGAACAAACTATAGTAATAAATGTAGGCACATGGTATTCTCAGCAGTGTGAAAGGAAAGCAATTTATTTCTTTGTAATACAGACAAACATAAGAAAGCAACCCAACACCAAGAAACATAATGTTTGTTCTGTGTTTAAAAAGCAGATGAATGAAGAGGTGATGAGAGTGGTTAGTGTGCTGACGTGAAAGAGGGGGAAATGGTGCAGCCGGTAAAGGGTCCGTCTGCCAGTCGGGAGATGTGAGAGACGCGGGTTCGATCCCTGGGTCGGGAAGATCCCCTGGAGTAGGAAGTGGCAGCCCACTCCAGTGTTCTTGCCTGGAGAATTCCGTGGACAGAGGAGCCTGGTGGGCTACAGTCCATGGGGTNTGGTGCAGCCGGTAAAGGGTCCGTCTGCCAGTCGGGAGATGTGAGAGACGCGGGTTCGATCCCTGGGTCGGGAAGATCCCCTGGAGTAGGAAGTGGCAGCCCACTCCAGTGTTCTTGCCTGGAGAATTCCGTGGACAGAGGAGCCTGGTGGGCTACAGTCCATGGGGTCACAGAGAGTCAGTCTTGCCTGGAGAATCCCGTGGACAGAGGAGCCTGGTGGGCTACAGTCCATGGGGTCTCACAGAGTCAGACACGACTGCACATGAACACGTATGGATCTAAAAGAATCTGTTTCTAACTTATTTACAAAACAGAAACATACTCACAGATTTGGGAATCAAACTTAAGGTTACCAGAGGGGAAGCCTGGGGAGAAGTGATAAATTAGGAGCTTGGGATTAACATATACATACTACTGTACATATAAAATAATCAATAAGGACCTGGTGGACAGCACAGGAACGCTGCTCAATATTCTGCAATAACCTACACGGGAAACGAATCTGGAAAAGAAGGGAGATTCCTGATTCCCACCAAGGTGGATCAGATGCATGTATAGCATTGCGCACAGATGAGTGCTCAGCCATGCCCAACTTATGACTTCCCTGGTGGCTCAGACGGTAAAGCGTCTGCCTACCATGCAGGAGACCTAGGTTCAATCCCTGGGTCAGGAAGATCCTCTAGAGAAGGAAAAGGCACCCCACTCCAGTACTCTTGCCTGGAAAATCCCCATGGACAGAGGAGTGTAGTGGGCTACAGTCCATGGGGTCACAAAGAGTCAGACATGACTGAGCAACTTCACTTCACTTTAAGCCCAACAGGCTCCTCTGTCCGTGGGATTTTTCAGGCAAGAAGAGTGCAGTGGGTTGCCCTTTCCTTCTCCAGGGGATCTTTCCAGCAGGGATCGAACCCACCTCTCCTGGATCTCCGGCATCAATAGGCAATATATAGTATGTATATATATATATATATATATATATATATATACACACACACGCGTATCTCCATATCTCCATTCTTTTTCAGATTCTTTTCCCATAGAAGTTATTGCACAATATTCATATATACAGTAGTGTATATACTATATAGTGTATATTTCATATATAGTGTGTAATGTATTACACACACAATATAGTGTATTACACACATATATATAGTGTGCAACGGAGATGTTAGCTAATGCCATGGTGGTCATCATTTCGCAATAAATTCATGTATCAAATAAATACATGGTATACCTTCAACTTCCACAACATTAAAATGTCCATTTAGTCTCAATGAAACTGGAAAACAAGTGAGTAAAGGAATCTCCTCCCTTCCTGCCCTCTCCACCCGCCGCCTCTCCTGCATCAGGACCCCCAGAAAGGGGGGACAGGGAGACTGCAGCCTCTCACAGAGGAGGCAGGTCTGAGGCTGACAGGAAGGAAGGGGGCGTGAGGAGACCCCGCAGGCGCTCCACCAGGCTCCCCTGCGCCGGCGTCCCAGGGGGCAAGGCCGGGCTGCATAAATCAGAGTTTCAGGCAGTTCGCGATACCATTGTGAGCTTTAGTGCTGCTCCGGGATGAACCACAGCCCTCAGGGGACCAGTAGCTGTCTGTGGCTTTTCTCCTGTGATCTGTGCACCCCGTGAGATCATCTGTTTCTCTGTTTCCTCACATGGCACCAAGAGGAAGACAAACGAGGTGGAGCAGTAATCACTCTGCTTGTCTGAGACTGAGGACGGCGACCAACTGGAGGCATCCGCACCGAGGCCAGCGGCCGCGGGGACAGTTTGATTTAGTGTCCATACTCGCAGAGGAAAAGCGGCTTGGTTCATGCGTCAGCCCGGACTGCAGGACACGCGATTTTCTTACTGATGCTTACAGCTCGGGGACAAAGGGAAGGGCCTCGGCCCAGGGCACAGGGCGGCTCCAGGCCTTCTGCATTCTTCATGTCGGGAGGGCGCGGTCAGCAAAGGGATTTAGGAAAGAGATATGCAGCCAGGGTTCAAGGCGAGATGGCGGGGTGGGGAAGTGGTTTCATAAGTGTCCTCAGAGCAGGCGCACTTTCGGCCATTAGTGGAGAGAAGGAAAGCCACACGCCCTGGGAGACGGAGAAAGGCGGTGGGGACCCACAGTCATCACAGCTCAGAAGCGCCCCTGATGACTCCAAGCCGCACAACAGGGTACAGCATCCTCCCAGCGCCTCGCACAACTGCGGCGGAGGGGCCCCGGGTGAGAAGCGAAATTAATCTGTTCGCCGCAGTGGCTTTTTATTTCTCCTGCTTCAGAAGCATTTCACATCTCAATATTTCAGCAGCAGAAGTGAATGGAAAGGCTGCTTTACATCCCAGGGCAGAACCATACCACATAGGTCCTTCAAACAACAGTGCAGGGTATCAGAGAGGAAAACTGGAGCCACCTCCCAGCGAGGCACCTCTTGATTCCAAGAAGTCCTCAGCACAGAAAAAGAGAATAAGCACTTCGTATATTCCTCTTGCAATGGGGAAAGTTTACGGGTAAAGTGCGCATGTCTAGCCCAAGCAAGGTACTCGGCTTGCCCGAGCCTCGGTTTTCTAGTCTTTAAAATGAAGGTGGGCCAGTGGCTAGAACTCTGTGCTCCCAATGCCGGGAGGCCTGGGTTCAACTCCCGGTCAGGGAACTAGCGCCCACGTGCAGCAACCAAGAGTTTGCATGTTGCAAAGAAAGGTCCCGCATGCTGCAGCTGAGACCCAGCAGTCACACACATCTATTAAAGGCTTTTAAGTAACGGACCCTGCCTTCCAGGGCTGCTGTCAGAACTCTTTGATGGATATATGACTTCAGACAGCCTGCCCTGCCATCTCGTACCCAATGATAGTAATAATAACAGGAATCCAACTAGATAGCATATTCAAAAGCAGAGACATTACTTTGCCGACTAAGGTCCGTCTAGTCAAGGCTATGGTTTTTCCTGTGGCCATGTATGGATGTGAGAGTTGGACTGTGAAGAAGGCTGAGCGCCGAAGAATTGATGCTTTTGAACTGTGGTGTCGGAGAAGACTCCTGAGAGTCCCTTGGACTGCAAGGAGATCCAACCAGTCCATTCTGAAGGAGATCAGCCCTGGGATTTCTTTGGAAGGAATGATGCTAAAGCTGAAACTCCAGTTCTTTGGCCACCTCATGCGAAGAGTTGACCTCTTTGCGACCCCATGAATCGCAGCATGCCAGGCCTCCCTGTCCATCACCAACTCCCGGAGTTCATTCAGACTCATGTCCATAGAGTCAGTGATGCCATACANTCTTGCAATGGGGAAAGTTTACGGGTAAAGTGCGCATGTCTAGCCCAAGCAAGGTACTCGGCTTGCCCGAGCCTCGGTTTTCTAGTCTTTAAAATGAAGGTGGGCCAGTGGCTAGAACTCTGTGCTCCCAATGCCGGGAGGCCTGGGTTCAACTCCCGGTCAGGGAACTAGCGCCCACGTGCAGCAACCAAGAGTTTGCATGTTGCAAAGAAAGGTCCCGCATGCTGCAGCTGAGACCCAGCAGTCACACACATCTATTAAAGGCTTTTAAGTAACGGACCCTGCCTTCCAGGGCTGCTGTCAGAACTCTTTGATGGATATATGACTTCAGACAGCCTGCCCTGCCATCTCGTACCCAATGATAGTAATAATAACAGGAATCCAACTAGATAGCATATTCAAAAGCAGAGACATTACTTTGCCGACTAAGGTCCGTCTAGTCAAGGCTATGGTTTTTCCTGTGGCCATGTATGGATGTGAGAGTTGGACTGTGAAGAAGGCTGAGCGCCGAAGAATTGATGCTTTTGAACTGTGGTGTCGGAGAAGACTCCTGAGAGTCCCTTGGACTGCAAGGAGATCCAACCAGTCCATTCTGAAGGAGATCAGCCCTGGGATTTCTTTGGAAGGAATGATGCTAAAGCTGAAACTCCAGTTCTTTGGCCACCTCATGCGAAGAGTTGACTCATTGGAAAAGAGTCCGATTCTGGGAGGGATTGGGGGCAGGAGGAGAAGGGGACGACAGAGGATGAGATGGCTGGATGGCATCATGGACTCGATGGATGTTGAGTCTGAGTGAACTCCAGGAGATGGTGATGAACAGGGAGGCCTGGCGTGCTGCGATTCATGGGGTCGCAAAGAGTCGGACACGACTGAGCGACTGAACTGAACTGAAGTACTTGCCAGGGTGTAGATTAATTCAGTGAACCCTCACGGTGACCTGTGACACAGGCATCCCCCAGGGACACACGAGACAGAGGAACGAGGATCTTGCCCATGATCACACATCTCCTGCCTGGCCAAGCCAGCAAGCGGATGCTCAGCCTTGGCACCTGGAGGATCATCACTCTAAATGCCAGGAAGGCAGCTTCCCTCCATCCTCTGCAGGCCTCTTTCTCCCTATCACAGATCCTCTTAGCTCGCGCAGACCCTCTTAGCCCATTTCCCTACCTCTAGAGAGCAGGCTGCCCCTGCCCTCCAGGAGGAGACACCCCAAAGGTCTACAAGAGGTCATGGGAGAGGGAGACTGAGAGACACGGTCCCCACCTCCCACCCGGGCAGATGACCAGTGCAGCAGACAGACCCATGCTGGCCGAGCAGACCAGCCATCCTCAGCGTCTGCCATCAGGAAACCTTCCCCAAGACCTGCGTGAGCCGCACGCCCTGTCACTCGGTCATGTCCGGCTCTGTGCAACCCCACAGGCTGAAGCCCGCCAGGCCCCTCTGTCCGTGGGACTCTCTAGGCAAGAATGCTGGAGTGGGTAGCCATGCCTCCTCGTGGGGATCTTCCCACCCAGGAACCAGGCCAGCGCATAAAAAGGCAGCGCGAGCGCCTTCAGCGCCATGGGCGATACGAGGGTGCTGTTTATTTCCCTGCTGCCCTAAGTATCCAGTTGTGTGCAAATATTAGCCTTTCCTCGAGTCCCCAGGGGATCCAGGCAGCAGGCTTTCATCAGCGCTTTATTTACAGCCTGGTTATAAATGTACAGAGAGGACCACCTGCAGACTGGACAGAGGAGCAGAGACTCTGTTTGAAGAACAAGAGAGAGAAACCCAGCGTGAGCTGAACAGCGCATCCAGAGCTACAGGCTGAGCAGGCGAGCTTTCCTTGCTACCACTACTAGTTATTTCTTTGGTAGGGGGGGAAATTCTATAACTCGGTTCCTTAGCACCTGGGAATATATTAATGACTCACCTAGTCAAACACTGTCATGTGGGACCAAGATATATTGGGAGGAGCCCTTTTACCTTTCAAATTGTGCCTTACCACACAGAATTAGTTTTCTCTCTTTGACTACATGCAAGGATGAAATAAGAGAAATCTGAAAGAATCCAGTACTCTAAGGAGGCAGAGAAACATGCGTCTGCTCTGAAAAGATCAATAAGCTTTCAGACGAACTAACTGTCACTCTTTCATCTCAGTTTGGACTCAGCCTCTCCAGACTGAGAAACCAATTTGCCAAGTGACGTTGAAAAATCACTCTGGTCCTAAGGAGAATGTCTGAAGCATGCCCCACTCTCTCTGCAGTTGAGATTATTCCTATCAAAGATGAGTCTACCCAATTTCTGGGGGGAAATATATATATATTTTTTCCCACTGGGCTAGAAAAGCAGCTCCTGGAATTCTGATTCATGACTGTGTGAGCAAAATCCAAGAGGATTGCTCCTTCCATCACCACTGCACTGGAGAGAGCTTGAGATTTAACTGATTACTCACGTCATGAAAAAGGGATGCTTTGGCTATCTTGCGCTCATTGTAGCTTTGTGAATGGAGCACTTCCTGCCATACCAATAAACAAGGATGTCACAGTCATCCTCAATCCCAGCCCCCCACAGGCGACTTTCTGAACCCAGGGAGAACCACGCTTGTTATCAGGTAGCCATCGAGCTGCCACAAGCCGCCACCACTCCCTAAGCTGAGCAAGGAGCTAAGGATGTGAACGATCAGATCCCAGGATGCTGGCCCCCGAGAGCTGAGATGCACATGAAAGGAATGATTTCAGTACCCCCAGACTCTTGTATCTTCCCATAAATAGAAAAGCGCTAAACTCCTTGAGATATCTTGTTTTAGTTCAGTCACTCGGTCATGTCCAACTCTTTGAGACCCCATGGACTGCAGTTGTCCAGGCTCCCCTGTCCATCACCAACTCCCGGAGTGTACTCAAACTCAAGTCCATTGAGTCGGTGATGCCATCCAACCATCTCATCCTCTGTTGTCCCCTTCTCCTCCCGCCTTCAATCTTACCCAGCATCAGGGTCTTTCCCAGTGAGTCAGTTCTTCACATCAGGTGGCCGAAGTATTGGAGCTTCAGCTTCAGCATCAAACCTTCCAATGAACATTCAGGGTTCATTTCCTTTAGGATGGACTGATTGGATCTCCTTGCAGTCCAAAGGACTCTCAAGAGTCTTCTCCAACACCACAGTCCAAAAGCATCGATTCTTCAGCGCTCTGTCTTCTTTATGAGATATCTGGTTTTCCTAAATTAGCAATAATCTTTCAGTGTTCAGACTACCTGCCCCTTGCTGCAAACTTCTACATAACCTCATTCCTCTCCCACCTCTTTGGAACAGTTCTCTCAGAGTTACTTGAGATGCCGTCTCCTGGGCTTGAAGTCCTAAAAATTCCCACCAAATAAAGCATAACTCTCAACTTCTAGGTTGTGACTACTTTTCAAGTCAACAGTTTTCTGCCTGGACTCTTTCTTACTCTTGAGTGCTCAATATTAATCCCCAATTAACATTTCATTTCCTGTGCCCCTTAGAAAATGAATCAGTGCTTACCAGCACCTCTCTTGGATGAGCGGCTTGATGTGTGGGCAGACAGGGAACAGAAACAGCCCCAGAGCCTCTGAAGAAAGCTCAAGAACGTTCATGAAAACATTCACAGGAGCCAGGATCTACCATGTGCCTCCTTAGCTTATTCAACCCGAACAAAACCCCTGTAATAACAAACCCGATTATCATTCCCATTGTTTATAAATGAAGCGACAGGAATAAAGAAACATGCCCACTTGGTAGTAGTTAGCAGGCAACAGAGCTGGCCATGGTTGCAAGTCCGCCTTTGACTCTGGCCTCCTCCTGTCTCCCCCAGACAACTCTCTGCCCACCTCGCAAACCTCTTTCCTAAAGCGTATCTGAGACATCACCTTCTTCTACCTGAAAAAGGGCAGCATGGAGAAGTACGGAGAATTTGTACCTCTGATCCTCCTTTTTCACAAGACAAAAGGCTAACCCTACCTTCCTCGATAAGGCTAATGCTCATCAATCAACTTTGCGTCTCTTCTGCTCATTTCTACCAAGAAGGGAGGGAAGATGCGTGTTCTCCATGAAGACGGATAAGCATCCCTCAACTTCAGACTTAGATGATACACTGAGTACTGTGGTTCTTCAATAGAATCTGTTGACTCAGCCCAACATCCTTATGTGGAGGTGCAAGGCCACGTGCCTTGAGAGCATGACCAACAGATAATCATTCCTTTCCGTGGTCTTCTCACAGGAGAATGAGGTCCTTCTGGGGCTTCCCCAGGTTGAGTTGGAGACTCCTGCTCTGTGAATAGGGGCCTGAGCACTTCCTTACCTTCCAGCACCAATTACACTGGACTCTTAACGACCGGCCTCAAGCCACCTCAGTTTCCCCAACAGGGGCAGACCATCCTGGTGAAAAGGCAGGGGTTTTGGAGTCAGATTGCCTGTGTCCAGAGCCCAGTTCTACCTGCCTCTTAAGCTTGGGGAAATTATCTAACTTCTCTGCTCCTCAGATGCTTACCCCTACTCCAGGCAAGAATACTGGAGTGGGTTGCCATTTCCTTCTCCAGGGGATCTTCCCGACCCAGGGACTGAACCCGGGTCAGCCGCCTTGCAGGCAAACGCTTTAACCTCTGCGCCACCAGGGAAGCCCACTGTGAAGGCTAAATGACAAAAAGAGTTCAGAGCAGCATGTGGCCACAGTGATACTGTGTAAGTGAACCAGTGAGACAACGAATTCTGGGCTAGAAGCTTCTGAAGAACAGGGAGCAGGCATCTTGCATCACCTTTTATTTTATTTTTCTAATCGTCAGAGTCTAACACAGTACCTGCAAATTCATGTCCTCTGAATCAGTGATGCTATCTAACCATTTGATCCTCTGCCACCCTCTTCTCCTTCTGCCCCCAATCTTTCCCAGCATCAGGGTCTTTTCCAATGAGTCAGCTCTTCGCATCAGGAGGCCAAAGTACTGGAGTTTCAGCTTCAGTATCAGTCCTTCCAATGAATGTTCAGGACTGGTTTCCTTTAGGATGGACTGGTTGGATTTCCTTGCTGTCCAAGGGACTCACAAGAGTCTTCTCCAACACCACAGTTCAAAAGCATCAATTCTTCAGCGCTCATTGTCCTTAGGGTCCAACTCTCACATCCATTTCACACACTACTGGAAAAACCACAGCTTTGACTGTATGGATCTCTGTCGGCAAAGTAACGTCTCTGCTTGTTAGTATGTTGTCCAGGTTGGTCAGAGCTTTCCTCCCAAGAAGCAAGTGTCTTCAAACTTCATGGCTGCAGTCACTGCCTACAGTGATTATGGAGCCCCAGAAAATAAAATCTGTCCCTGCCTCCACTTTTCCCCATCTATTTTCCATGAGTGATGGGACTGGATGCCATGATTTGGGTTTTTTGAATGTTCAGTTTTTTTGTTTGGGGTTTTTTTTTTAGTTTTAATGATATATTTCCATTTAACTCAGCATATCGTACATGTTCTCATTTCAAGAATGTTGAGTTTTAAGGCAGCTTTTTCACCACCCTCTTTCTCCCTCGTCAAGAAGCTCTTTCATTCCTCTTCACTTTATGCCGTTAGAGTGGTGCACTGTGGGTATCACTTATCACACTTACAGTGACACACGGTGTATCCCTTATGTATCACTCCTCCGTATATCTGAGGTTGTTGATAGTTCTCCTGGCAATCTTGGTTCCAGCTCATGGTTCATCCAGCCCAGCATTTCACATGATGTACTCTGCATAGACGTCAAACAAGCAAGGTGACAATATATAGTCTTGTCGTACTCCTTTCCCAAATTTGAACCTGTCAGTTGCTCTGTGTAAGGTTCTAACTGTTCCTCTTGACCTGCGTACGAGTTTCTTGGGAGACGAGTAAAGTGGTCTGGTATTCCCATCTGTTTCAGAATTTCCCATGGTTTGTTCTGATCCATACAGTCAAAGGCTTTAGCCTAGTCAGTGAAGCAGAAGTAGATGCTGAGTGTGAAGTCAAGTGGGCCTCAGGAAGCATCACTACAAAAAAAGCAAGTGGAGGTGATGGAATTCCAGCTGAGCTATTTCAAATCCTAAAAGATGATGCAGTTGAAGTGCCAATATGCCAGCAAATTTGGAAAACTCATCAGAGGCCACAGGACTAGAAAAGGTCAGTTTTCATTCCAATCCCAAAGGAAAACAATGCCAAAAAGTGTTCAAACTACCGTACAATTGCACTTATTTCACATGCTAGCAAAGTAGTGCTCAAAATCAAGCCAGGCTTCAGCTGTATTGAACCAAGAACTTCCAGGTGTACAAGCTAGGTTTATAAAAGGCAGAGGAACTTAACTATACGCCACTAAAATTTTTTTAATTACAATTTTTTAAAAATCTTGTTAAGTGAGATTTTTGCTTCACTTGAAACAAGGAACAAACACTTGTACATCTGTAGATAAATGTGGATACTACAGCATTCATTTCTGGGTTTTGTTTTATTTTTATGAGAGTGCTTTTAGAACACTGACTTCACATTTGCAAATTCAGTTCCTAGCGTCATGCCAATTGCCATTAGCTCTTTAATTTCTGGCTTAAAAGCTTTAGATCTTCTTCACTAAACCGTGATGGAATCAACAACCCCAGGGATATAAACAATAATAGTAATGAAGTGGGAGGCCGCAGAGACAGCCCAGAGGCTGCAGGCCCCTCTTGCGCACGGCGAACAACCTTCCGCGTGGCTGCGTGGCTGGAAAAGGGGCAGTGCCTTCTGACTCCAGGGAACGGCTGGGAGAGTGGCCTCAGCTCACTCGAGCTGCATCTGTGGGCTCAAAGAACCCGATCCTGCACTCACCAGAGGTCACCTGCTGCCTTGGCTGTGGTCCAGACACCCTGCACAAAAGGCTGCTTGGGTAATGACCCGGCGGGGTGGGATGGTGTGGGAAGGAGGCTCAACAAGGAGGAGATGCACCCATGCGCACAGCTGATTCACGCTGCTGGACAGCAGAAACGAATACAATGCCATAAAGTAATTACCCTCCAATTAAAAAAAAAAAAATGGCCGCTTGGAAGAAGGGAGAGCCCAGGTCATGGAAGGAGAAGGCTGATCCTGCCGTGAACTCGGCTCACGGCAAGGATTTCCACAGGCTGCTGAGTGCCTGTCTCAGGAGTCACTCTTTCCCTAAAACCGTCATGCTCCTAAGCATGTAAAACTCTGGGGCTTTCAACACCAAGGAGTCTGCTCATGCATAAAGAACACAGACAAGTACTCTGGACGACCTGACTGGAAGGAAAGGTCTCCGAGTGCACAGAAAGAAATTCGCTTCTGGGAAGGTCCTAAACGAAGGGCTCTTGGTCTCCAAAAGAGATTTATAAGCACCACTCATTCAGCTGCAAGCATCTCCCACGGACCAGCCACTGTGCCAGGCATAAGGGATATATGGATAAAGACACAGTCCCAACCTCAAAAAGCTCACCAACCTGGAAAAGAGACCGGTGGGAAAGTGATGAGGAGCCAATAGAGTCTGCAAGTGCTGGTCACTCAGTCCCGTCCGACTCCTCGTGACCCCAGGGACTTTAGCCCGCCAGGCTCCGCTGTCCGCAGGATTCTCCAGGCAAGGATACTGAAGTGGGTAGCCAGCCCCTTCTGCAGAATTTCTTCCCGGCCCAGGGACGGAACCCAAGTCTCCTGCACTGCAGACAGATTCGTTACTGTCTGAGCCACCAAGGAAGACCCATAGTCTACCACAGAGGCAAATGTGAGTATTTGATGCTTCCAGGCCAATCAGGGTACTACCACCACGGACAGGGGCTGGGGGTTCATGAAGGCTTCTCCTCGGACCTAAGTTTTGTCACTTCTGAGGATAAAACAGTTCAGAAATCCAGAGCAGAGCACTTAGCAAAGTGCCATAGGTGGCACTCCGTAAGTGTTTAGCTGGTGAATGGATGACTGGACGACTAAAATCCAGCTCATTACTGCGGCCGCTATACTCCAGTTTTATGTGAGGGGCCAAAACGGCAATGGACTGATTGATTGGGTCGTGTCACCTGCTGCCTGAAACAGTCAGGGCTCTCACGATAAACCCAACATCAGGCCGTGGGGTTTCGCCGCTACCTGTCCCCAGTGCCCGTCTCCCGTTGCCAACAAAACTCTGGCCACAACACTCCCCTCCTCCCGAGTTCCCAGACATCCTGGCCTCCTGCCCCCACGGGGGCCAACCTTCAGCTCCCGCTTCCCGTCTGCTGAGTCAGTTCTGCTCACATGCCTCCCAGCTCCAGCTACAGTGCTTCTGCAGGCTACATCTGGTTGTCATTGTTCAGTCACTCCATCCTGTCCGACTCTGCAACATAATGGACTGCAGCACACCAGGCTTCCCAGTCCTTCACTGTCTCTTGGAGTTTGCTCAAAACTTCTCCATTGAGTCAGTGATGCCATCCAGCCATCTCATCCTCTGTCGTCCCCTTCTCCTCCTGCCTTCAATCTTTCCCAGCATCAGGGTCTTTTCCAATGGGTTGGCTCTTCGCATCAGGTGGACAAAGTATTGCAGTTTCAGCTTCAGCATCAGTCCTTCCAATGAACATTCAGAGTTGATTTCTATCTGTTTTTATTTACACCTGTGTGACTATTGGCATAAGGCTGGCCTCCCCCACTACAAATCAGCAGGGTGACCATGTAATTTACCTTTCAGAGAAACTTTTGAAAGGAAAAGGGGTGCTATTCACAATTATTCCAGGGCTACAAAAGCTGAGATGTTTGGCCATCCTAGTTATAAGCTCCAAGACGTTGGGGATCATGTCTACCTTTTATTCACTATCATGTCTCCAGTACTTAGCACCGAGTCTGGCATACAGCAGGCAATCAAAAGATTTGTTGAATTAATGAATGAGTGAGTGAGTGCGTGATTCGGGGCAGAAGAGAATGATAAATGTCACAGCCTTGGGGACTGTTCATGGGTCATGCAGATTAACCAACAGCTCCTGCTTGTGGGGAGAAAGTTTGACAGCTCAAGATCTCTGGCCTTCTCTCTGCAGAATAGCAGCTTCAGTCACCATGACAACGTCAAAGGTCCGTGCCCAGGACCACAGCCTCCTGCCCAGTCTCTCCTGCAGCTGCTCACACCACAGATGAACTCCTCCTCGACCAGAGAAATGAGTCTCTAGACCAGAGCCCACAGCCCAGCCCCTGGCCCTGGCACGGATGCTTTTGGGAGGGAGCTCCGGGCCAGAAGGCAAGCCCTCACTCTCAGGAAGGAGCTCTCTGATCCTGTGGTTTACGTGGGTTTTCCCTGAGTCAGGAGGAATTTCTCCTGATACAATTACACATTCTTCAACCCTGCTGGGTCAAGTCAAGGATAGGACCTGATTAGGAGAGCATGGGCTCACCTATGGGGACCTTATCTTTGATAAAGGAGGCAAGAATATACAGTGGAGAAAAGAGAGCCTCTTCAACCAGTGGTGCTGGGAAAACTAGACAGCTACATGTACTAGGATGAAATTAGAACCCTTCCTAACACCATACACAAAAAGGAACTCAAAATGTATTAAAGACCTAAATGTAAGAGCAGAAACTATAACACTCAGAGGAAAACAAAGGCAGCACACTCTCTGCCATAAATCGCAGCTAGGTTCTCTCTGGTCCACCTCCTAGATTAATGGAAATAAAAACAAAAATAAACAAATGGGACCTAATAAAACTTAAAAGTTTTCAAACACCAAAGGAAGCCATAAGAAAAACCCTAGAATGGGAGAAAATAATTGCAAATGAAGCAACTGACAAAGGGTTTACACAACATATAAGCAGCTCCCATAGTTCAATATCAGAAAAACAAACAACCCAATCCAAAAATGGGCAGAAGACCTCAACAGGCATTTCTTCAAAGACATACAGATGGCCAATAAACCCATGGAAATATGCTCAACATCACTCACCATTAGAAAAAGGCCTATCAGAACTACAGTGAGGCATCACCTCACACTAGTCAGAATGGCCATCTTCAAAGAGTCAACAAACAGTAAATGCTGGAGAGGACATGGAGAAAAGGGAAGCTTCTGTACTGCCGGTAGGAATGTAAACTGATACAGCCACTCTGGAGAACAGCATGGAGATTACTTTAAAAAACTAAGAATAAATCAACCATATGACCCAGAAATTCCATTCAGTTCAGTTCAGTCGCTCAGTCATATCTGACTCTTTGCAACCCCATGAATTGCAGCACGCCAGGTCTCCCTGTTCATCACCATCTCTTGGAGTTCACTCAGACTCATGTCCATTGAGTCCGTGATGCCATCCAGCCATCTCATCCTCTGTTGTCCCCTTCTCCTCCTGCCCCCAATCCCTCCCAG
>SJYV01046737.1:677279-691808 GCA_006410875.1 Neotragus pygmaeus | reverse complement strand
TAGTCATGTATGGATGTGAGAGTTGGACTATAAAGAAAGCTGAATGCCGAAGATATGATGCTTTTGAACTGTGGTGTTGAAGACTCTTGAGAGTCCCTTGGACTGCAAGGAGATCCAACCAGTCCATCCTAAAGGAAGTCAGTCCTGGGTGTTCTTTGAAAGGACTGATGCTGAAGCTGAAACTCCAATACTTTGGCCATCTAATGCAAAGAACTGACTCACTGGAAAAGACCCAGATGCTGGGAAAGATTGAAGGTGGGAGGAGAAGGGGACAACAGAGGATGAGATGGTTGGATGGCATCATCAACTCAATGGACGTGAGTTTGAGTAAACAGCAAGAGTTGATGGTGGACAGGGAGGCCTGGCATGCTGCAGTCCATGGGGTTGCAAAGAGTTGGACACGACTGAGCAACTGAACTGAACCAAATGTTCACTGCAACAATATTTACAATAGCCAGGACATGGCAGCAACCTAGATGTCCATCAACAGATGAATGGATAAAGAGTGCGTTTATACAAATGGAATATTATTACTGAGCCACTAAAAGGAACAAATTTGAGTCAGGTGTAGGGAGGTGGATGAACCTAGAGCCTCTTATACAGAGTGAAGTGAGTCAGTAAGAGAAAAACAAGCATATATTAACACATGTATATGGAACCTAGAAAAATGGTACTGATGATCCTAGTAGAGGATGGATCTGGGGACACAGTTGTTGGGGAAGGTGAGCGCGGGCGGAACTGAGAAAGCGGCAGTGACATCCGTACAGTATCGTGTGTAAACCAGCTGGTGGGGAGTTGCTAAGTAAGCCAGGGAGCCCGGCCTGATGCTGAGCGACAGCCCAGAGGGCGGGATGGCGGGAGGCTCGGGAGGGAAGAGATGTGTGTGTGTGTGTGTATAGTGATGACTGCTTCTCACTGTTGTACAGCAGAAACCTAAACAACACTGTAAAGCAGGTTTCCGCCCATTAAAAAAATAAATAAAATTAAAAGAGAGAGAGAAAGCGTGGGCTCTGGAGCCAGAAAATCTGGTTTCCGTACCCACTTTTGCCACTAGCTAGTTGAGAGGACTCAACCAGGGCCTGTAGCGTCAGTAAATGTGGGCGGTAACAGCAGCTACCCCTCGGGATAATGAGGAGTGAAAATACAAGGTTAGGAACAGCCTGGCCGCGAGTCTGTGCACAGGCAGGGCCTCACCAATGGCGTCAAGCAGCGGCCACCAAACCGAGCCTGAGGCCTCGGCACCGAGGCAACCAGCCAAGGCTCTAGGCATTTATCACCGAAGAATAAAGAACCCTCCGCGACCACAAAGTGAGACCCACCGGCAAGGATCCTGCGCAGGAACAGGAAAAGGCCCTGGACCAGCCCAGGAGGGGGACCCCCAGCAGGACGAGGAGGGACCCACCCCCGAGGCTCCCACCTCCCGGAAATTCCAGAGCCAGCCCACAGCAGCCCGTGGGAAGCTTCCGTCTTCAGACAAAGAACCAGCGTGGAGAGAAGGCCAGGAGGGTTCTGAGGGTGAAGCAACTCGCCAAGACGAGGACTGGAGTGTGCCGGGGACAGAAGTCAGCCTTCTGGACAGTGAGGTAACCTGCCCGCCCGGGGTGGGATTCGCACAAGCTGCCGTCAGGACACTCTCCAGAGAGAGAGGGATCTTTCTTGCTTGAGCCACAACCAGGAAAGTCCTAGGTCCTCCCTGTGAGCACCTCAGTCAGCCCCTCAGTCATGTCTGACTCTTTGTGACCCACAGACTGTAGCCCGCCAGGCTCCTCTGTCCATGGGATTCTCCAGGCAAGAATTCTGGAATGGGCTGTCATTTCCTTCTCCGGGGATCTTCCTGACCCAGGGATCAAACCCAGGTCTCCTGCACTGCAGGCAGATTCTTGACCGTCTGAGTCATCCAACACTAAACCCACTCCCGTGAAACACCGCCCCCTCCAGCAGGGCCACTTCCAGGAGAAACCGCAGCCCCGGGACCATACCAGACACACTGAAGACACTCGAAGCCTTTAAATGTCCGTGAATTCACGGCCTGAAACATGACCGCGACAGCCCTCACCCATGCAGGCCGGAGCTCCCTCCCCTGTCGGGCAGGGAAGTCGCCTCATGATTCTGTGCCTTGATGGCTCTAGAGGATGGATGTTCCACTGCTTCCTTCCCGACAAGCCACGAGGGGAAGCTTCCAAAACAACTCTGCTGGGGGCAGGGAAGTAAGCCCTGGTGGGATGCGAGAGCACAGAGGGTAAGATGCTCCTGCAATGAGGTGACTCTCCAGCCGAGCTGGTGGGAATGACGACTTCAGAGACCTGCTCAGTGTATCTGATTTACCTGCCAAGCAAGGCAAGCCCTTCAGGTGCGCTTATCATTCGCAGTTCCGTGCCCTGCACTTAGCCTTGGAGACGAAAGCTGGAACAGCGGGGAGGAAATACTGTTTCCTAAATGCCAACTCTGTGCTGGGAGCTCTGCTGAGCACCTATGTGGGTTACCTCACCCCCTCCTCCCAATACTCCAAATGAGGAGGAGCGGCCCCAGCCCCGTAGTAGGAAAAGTAGTTCTGGGTTTAATGGGCTAAGGGGCTCATGGTCTTTTCCTTTCTTGATACCTCCTTCTTTGAACACACAACAGGCCACATGTGGAGTGCTACAGTCCTGTGACTGCCTGGTTCAAACTTGGGAAAGGTGTAGGAGGAGAAGGCTATATATTGTCACCCTCCTTATTCAACTTCTATACAGAGCACATCATTCAAAATGCTGGATTGGATGAAGCACAAGCTGGAATCAAGATTGCCAAGAGAAATATCAGCAACCTCAAACATACAGATGATACCACTCTAATGGCAGAAGAGGAATGAAGAGCCTCTTGATGAGGGTGAAAGAGGAGAGTGAAAAAGCTGGCCTGAAACTCAACATTCGAAAAACTAAGGTCATGGCAACTGGTCCCATCACCTCATGGAAAGTAAAGGGGCAAAAAGTGGAAGCAGTGACAGATGTTCTTTTCTTGGGCTCCAAGATCACTATAGACAGTGACCACAGTCATGAAATTAGAAAATGCTTGCTGCTTGAAAGAAGGAAAGTTAGGACAAACCCAGACAGTGAAAGGCCCATCTAGTCAAAGCTATAGTTTTTCCAATAGTCATGTACAGAGGTGAGAGTTGGACCATAAAGAAGGCTGAGTGCTGAAAAACGGAGGCTTTTGAACTGTGGTGTTGGAGAAGATGCTTGAGAGCTCCTTGGACAGCAAGGAGATCCAACCAGTCCATCCTAAAGGAGATCAGTCCTGGGTGTTCATTGGAAGGANAGTCATGTACAGAGGTGAGAGTTGGACCATAAAGAAGGCTGAGTGCTGAAAAACGGAGGCTTTTGAACTGTGGTGTTGGAGAAGATGCTTGAGAGCTCCTTGGACAGCAAGGAGATCCAACCAGTCCATCCTAAAGGAGATCAGTCCTGGGTGTTCATTGGAAGGATTGATGCTGAGGCTGAAGCTCCAATGCTTTGGCCACCTGGTGGGAAGAGCTGACTCCTTTGAGAAGACCCTGATGCTGGGAAATATTGAGGGCAGGAGGAGAAGGGGACGACAGAGGATGAGACGGTTGGATGGACAGGAATGTGAGCAGACTCTGGGAGGCAGCGCAGGACAGTGCTGCGGTTCATGGGGCTGCAAAGAGCTGACATGACTCAGCAACTGGGCCGCAGCACCACGCCAGCTAAAAACTTCTCCTCCCTCCAGTCTTTTCCCTGGAGCAAAAGGTTTAAGAAAAAGCGCAGATGTAGTATGGAGGAGGCAGACCGTTGACAAGTGAGCAGTCTAGCACAGTGGTTAGATGTCTGGTCTCTGGAGTCCGGCATTCCGAGGCTCAAATCCCAGTTTAACCACTTATTTGCTGGGTGGCCTTGGGCAAGTTGCTTAACTTCTCAGAATTTATTTGCTCATCCAGGAAACTGAATGATGATGATAGATCCTACCTGGAGGTCTGGTGCAAGGGTTTAAGGATTAAAGCACTTAGAACAAGCTGAGAGGAAGGGAAACCGCCAACAAATGGTAGCTATTTTTTATGGTGACCACAGCTCCACAGGAAACCTCCCGATACTGTCCTCTGCAGACCCTCTCACCGGGTCTCGAGGGCAAGAGTCCACAGGTGGACGGGGCTTCTGTGTGCTGTGCAGACTGAGCTGCTGAGGCCCGGCTCGGGTTAACGGCCTTGCCCCAGGGCACAAACTGGAAGCTGGACGTTTCTCCCTGAGGGACGAACAGCCGTCAGGCCCGGAGGACCCCGAATCTCACTCAGGACCAGCGACTGCGGTCACTGGTCAGCCCACTGTCCCGGTGACCGTCTCCCCGGGGCTGCCTCCGTCTCCCGGCCCTGAGGTTCTCCCACATGTGTCCCGAGCCCCACAGGGGAACAGTCAGGGGGAACGGAGGCCACAAAGGCAGCCTGGTGTCTACTGAATCACCCCCACCAGAGCTGCGGGGAAAAGTGATGATGCTGGGGGCGCGTAAGTCCCCGGGAGGACACACCAAGCTGCTGGGCGGCGCCCTGGGCTCCGGCCCCAGCGACTCAGCGAACGGACTCAGCGGCCCAGCCCAGCGCTCGGAGAGTCGTCTCTGCGACGCAGACTTGACACGTGAACAGGCGAAGCAAATCCACATCGGTCAGTTAGGACATTTAGGATCTGAAGCCCCACAGGGCGTTTCCAGAGCTTGCTTCTCTTTTCCTTGAACAGAAAACCCCCGGATGCACGTGGCTGAGGGGCTTTCTGAACTTCTTTCCTTCCCGCCTTCCCTAAGACAGAGAGAGCAGCGCTCCCCGCAGCCCGGAGTAGCTGAGCTTTCCCGTCTGGTCCTCAGACCTCCCCAGCAGGCGGGCGCTGCCGTCCCCACCGTCATTCTGCGGAGAGAGAGGCCAGGCTGCGGCGACGCCTCCTCTCCCCCAGGCCACACAGCCCGGGAGCGGAAAGCAAGCCTGGAGGCGGGAGTGACGAGCGGCGCGCTCCGCGTGGCCTCCGCTCAGAGAGGCAGGGATGCGGCCCGGGGCAGGCCCTCTAGACCTTGGCTGAATGAGGAATGAGTCGTTTTCAAGTCGGCCTTCTCAGACTCCCTGCAATACGGCCTCATCCACCGTCACCTCGGCGCGGCCCGCCTGTGAGGGCCCAGCACTCTTCCAAACGACCCCTCCTTCCTCCAGCTTCTCCTTCCTCCANGTTTTCAAGTCGGCCTTCTCAGACTCCCTGCAATACGGCCTCATCCACCGTCACCTCGGCGCGGCCCGCCTGTGAGGGCCCAGCACTCTTCCAAACGACTCCTCTTCCTCCAGCTTCTCCTTCCTCCAACCCGACATCATGGCCAAAGAGCTCTCTCTCCAACAGAAAACGTCCGGCATGGCGCAACCTTCTTGAATCTTTCAGCGAGTGCCCACTGCCTGCAGCAGGAAGCCCGGACTCCTTGGCAAGCCTCTCCGGCCACCTCTCAGGTCCAAGCCCGTCCCCCACCCGCTCTCCCACACCTCCCCGCTCAGGGCACGCGGACCACCCGAGCCCCCTCAGGGGGCCCCCAGGCTGGCGGGACGCCCTCGGGGCAAGTTCTGGCCGGATCCTCCCCGCATCCCACGTCTCTGCGCCAACGCACTGGCCGTGAGAGAATGGCGCGGGGCAGGCCGCCAGGAGTCAGCCTGGGCTCCTCCAACTCACTCGACCGTGCAGCTGCAGCTCGGGCGGCCTCCGAGTCCTCCCTGGAAGCGGCACGACAGACAGTCCACACGATCGCCGTAGGGACCGAAAGAGACAAACACCAGCAAGTCCTTCCTGACTCTGCTGGCCTCCCCGGGCTCCCACTGTGCACACACCTCACGGAACTCCACGCCAGCCGTCATCCAAAGGACGAGATGACAATGCTGGCAGGAATGCGGAGAAGAGGGAATCTCGGGCACTGTTCTCGGACTTGGAAACTGGTACAGCCGCCACAGAACACAGTATGAGTTTCCTCAGAAGTCAAAAATAGAATTACCATATGATCCAGCAATTCCACTTCTGGGAATACATCCAAAGGAAACATAAACACGAATCAGCAAAGACGTCTGCACCCCACGCTCCTAGCATCATTTCCAAGCGATGGACGCGGAAGCAGTCTAAGTAGCCACTGACAGATGCATGGATGCAGAAGTCCGCATGGATGCAGAAGTCCACATGGACAGACGCAGACATCACGGAATATTATTCAGCCATCAAAAGACGAGGGAGTCCTGCCATCTGCGCAAACACAGATGGACCTTAAGGACGTTACACTGAGTTAAATACGTCGGATGGAGAGAGAAATGTTTGCATGGTTTCACTCATGTGTGAAATGTGTTTTTAAAAAAAAAAAACGCGTAGAGAAAAACATTAAAGATGGGGTGGGGGAAGCGGAGTTGGGGGAAAGTGCTGGAAAGCTGCAGACTTCCAGTTGTAAGTCCTCAGAAGAGAAGGTACAGTTTGATGGCTGCAGTGAACACTGCGATTCGGTATAGATGAGAGCTGTAAGAAAGGAAATCTAAGAGGTCTCATCACAAGGAAAAAAGTTTCTCTCCTATACGAGATGATGGATGCCCACTCAACTTTTTACCGGAGTCACTTCGCAATAAATATTCAAACCACTATGCTGTACACCTTGAAGTTACACAGGGATATACATCAACTATATCTCAATAAAACTGGGCCGNAAGGAAAAAAGTTTCTCTCCTATATGAGATGATGGATGCCCACTCAACTTTTTACCGGAGTCACTTCGCAATAAATATTCAAACCACTATGCTGTACACCTTGAAGTTACACAGGGATATACATCAACTATATCTCAATAAAACTGGGCCGGGGGGGGGGGAATCCCTCCATTCATTCCAGGGCGCTCCAGGTTCTGGCTGACACGCCGCTTCCTCCGCGGTTGCTCAGTCTCCTGCCGTGTGAGACTGGATGATTCGTCGTGATGAGTGGGCTGGGTCTTTAGCATCCCCGGCCTCTTCTCACTAACCTCCTGCACCATCTCTCCAGCGGTGACACAGAAAATGTCTCCAGACATTGTCAGATGCGCCCCCTCCCCGGAAGCAACCTACTCCCCATTAGGAACAATTGCTTACAATCTGAGCTCCGTGAATAACACTATAAACAGCAGCAGCAGCAATATCTACTTTTTCTTTCTTTTTTTTTTTTTTTTTTGTACTCACCACATGCCAAGCACAGTTCAAAGCCCTTCTCATGAATCACAGAATTTAATCCTCTCAATACCCTAAGGGTGAGGGGTTTTCAGCACACTTTATTGATAATGAAACAGAAGCATGGAGAGGTTTGTAACTTGCTCAAGGTACATTTTATTCTCCTGTTTCCTATCTCTAACATCTAGCCTGCTACCTGATATAACGGAAGTTCAGTAGCAGTGTAAAGAATGCATAGATGAATCTATTAATCAGACAGTCTCCTCCATAACAGCATCGAGATCAGGGATGGTCACCCACCTGTCTCCTCTGCAGTCCCCCAGTACCCCAAAAAAACTCCCCTCCCCAGCTAGAGCTCTTTTAAGCTCTCCAGGCATTTCATGGGTATTAGGCTATTCCAGTGGCTCAGACGAGAATCTGCCTGAAACGCAGGAGACCCGGGTACGACCCCTGGGTTGGGAAGATCCCAGTGACTGGCATCTTCACTCCAGGATTCTTGCCTGGAGAATCCCATGGAGAGAGGGGCCTGAAGGGCTACAGTCCATGGGGGAACACGGAGTCAGACACGACTGAGCGGCTACCACTCAAACTCTTCCAACTACTCTCTGTGTGTTATTATTAATAATACGAATCACACCTTTCAAATTAGCTCTATGAGTGGTTCACTCAATTCAGCCAAGACTCCCGACACCATCAGATAAATACCATCAATCTAACCTTTTACCTATTTGATAAAAGTCTCGGTGAGATACAATAATACTGTTTTTTCCAGCATCCTGAAAACCCTCCTAAACAGCGTGCTTCTTATGAGCACTCCAGAGGGCGCTGCCCAGAGGACGCTCTGAAGTGAGAGGAGGCCACTTAGAGCCTATGAAGGAAGCAGCGAACTGAAGGACAGCACACAACAATCAGCTTCCTTACTGTTGCCGTCGCTGGCTGCGCCGGGTCTCCACTGCTGGGCGGGCTTTTCTCTAGCTGCGGCGGGCCAGGGCTCCTAACTGGGACGCGGGGGCTTCTGATTGCAGCGGCTTCTCTTGCAGCGGAGCACGGGCTTCAGCAGTTGTCTTGCAAGGGCTCGGGAATTGTGGTCCCGGGTTCCCAAGCAGCAGCTTGACAGCTGTGGGACACGGGCTTAGTCGCTCCACAGCACGTGGGGTCTTCCCGGACCAGGGACGGAACCCATGTCCCCTGAACTGGAAGGCAGGTTCTTTACCACGGAGCCTCCAGGGAAGCCCCAACAATGTGATTCTTAACTGACACAGGTTCAGCATTTTAACTACTTAGCCTTCAAAAACTGTAGATAAACACAGGTATAAACCCTTACAACACAGTAGATGGAGATCTTAAAGATCCCATATCCAGGACTGACAGTCTATGCATATAAAGAGGGCGGGGGGGAGAAATGTTTTCTGTTAGAGAGCAAGGAAATCCAATGCTTTTTGAGTCTGCTAAAATTCTGGAAAGCGTTAAACATGAAGCAAATGTTTAAGAGAGAATTAAGCTAATGATCAAGCAAGAACTGCTTAAAGGGCTAGACTCCTTGGGTGAGGCAAGGAAGAGTCAGCCAAAGCTCCCTTTGAATCTCAGCTCGGCCACTTCGATGGTTGGAAAGGTATTCAACCTCTTTTAGCATCAGTTTCTTTGTGAAATTGGTATAGTAGTACCAACTTAGAATGTTACTGGAGAGATTAAATGAGATGATGGATGGAAGGCGCCTAACTCACAGTGGATACCTACCAAAGGGTAGATTTTTAAATTGTTATAAAAATGACCTCATGGGCACACACACACACACCCCTCACTTCACAGAGGAACCTTTGAAGTCAAAGGACAGGTCTTAACGGCAACACCAGAGCTACCCTCTGTCATCCTGTCCTTCATTCTACTTCTGAATTCTTTCATAAAGGAAAAGACAAAAGAACAGACAATAGGAAGCTACTGAGTTAATAAAGAAATGCATGAATAAGCTCAGATACCTCGTGGCATCACCAGTGTTAGAGATTTTGTTTGATATCTCATTCCAAAAGCGTTTCTCTCTTGGGTAATAATCAGATGCAAAGCCGTGCAGAGGCTACATGTGGATGCAAAGATAATAAGACATGATCCCTTTCCCCAGTATCTCACTGTCTAAGGAAGGAAAATTCAGGCATGAGTCCAAATTCAATCCAGGCCACCTATTAGATTATTATATGTACTGCAACTAAATAAAAAGGGTCTCATTACATATCAATGTAGTATGTATAATTCCTTACTTAAAATTACTGCAGAATTATGTCCTCCATTCTTTACAGCAATTTGAGCCTTAAACCTGTGCTAAACAGATTAGCACAACACTCTCATCATCACAAAACTGTTAGCACATTCCCATGAAAGGAGGAAAAAAAAAAAAAAANGGGGACCCCTCCCCACTGGGCTGGAGCCAGATGATCCTTCTAAAATTCCAATCTAGCTCCTTTTTGGATGCGTGCATGCTAAGTTGCCTCAGTCATGTCTGACTCTTTGCAAGCCTATGGACTGTAGCCCGCCAGGCTCCTCAGTCCAAGGGATTCTTGGGCAAGAGTACTGGAGTGGGCTGCCATCTCCTACTCGAGGGGATACATCCTGAGCCAGGGATCGAACCCACGTCTCTCAGTCTCCTGCACTGGCAGTGGGCTTCTTACCATGGGGCCACCTGGGAAGCCCCAGCTCCTTCTTAAATCCCTGCAATTACTGACAAAATCTCTCGACTCTTCACATAGCCTCAGGGTCCCTGCTACTTCACCAGCCCGAACACCCTACACAAGCAGTCCCCCAACCTCAATAACCCCCCGCTTTAGCATCAGCAGTCACAAACACGTAGGTCCCGAGTAGCTGTATTCACTTAACCGATTCTTTTTACAGATTCACAGTAGAAAGGAGAACCATGGTGTTGATCCATCAGAGGGAGATAGTCTGTGACTCAAGTCCACAGCCCACGCTGTCCCGAATTCTCCCGCCTTAGGGGTCCTTGCACCCCGCCTCGTGACGGTGACAGAGGCATCGAGAGGCACCCCGCCAGTTCCCGTGTCCATCAGAGCATAAGATGCATGGAAGCAGTGCGTGCGCTGCTGTTACACAGTGACGAAGAAGGAAGAGCTATTTAGAACCTTGGTGTGTCCTTCATCCACTTTTTCAGCCAGTGCATGCCAACTCTGTGCCAGAAACAGTACAAACTCCACACTCTGTGTCCAAGCTGCCAAGCCACCATCCCCCAGGAAGTGGAAGGGATCAGCTTTTTTGAGACGTGCAAAGCCAGCAAGCACAGCGGCGCCTCCCTGTAGCTCTGCTCTTCCGCCGGGTCGCTTTGATCTCTCTTCTGCACTCCTTTCCTCTGCTCTGACCCAACCTTCCCTTCCTCTCCCATATTCCACACTTGTCCAAAGATATTACAGGACCCGCTGCTACAAAACTGAAGACCTCCCCTGCTTCCCCCAAGTTCTTCCCTGACACGTGGGCGTCCCGTGAGGACACCGCACTCCAGGAGTGGCCTTCGGGGGGAGGCGGCTCAGTCCCCGCCGCCCCGGCTCGGGGCCAGGCTGTCCCCGAAAACCAACACTGCGCCTCTCTTGCCAAAGCCCCGGTTCCCCCGAGACCCACGCGCCTCTGGCCCCCTTCATGCCCGCCAGCGGCAGACCTGACTTCTCCCCTTGCTTTCTGAAGCATTCCACCATCCAGGTCCTACTTTCCTCCTGAATGGTTTCACATTTTTCTTCTTTTTCGATGTTTAAAATCTTTATTGAATTTGTTACAACATGCTTCTGCCTTTACATTCTGAGTTGGGGCTGCGAGTCAGGATCTTATCCCCCCAACCAGGGATCAAACCCCGCATCCCTCGCATTGGAAGATGAAGTCTTAACCACTGTACCGCCAGGGACGTCCCTCCTGAAAGGTTTTCACGCCCCACAGAGAACCTACCCAATACGCACGCCTCCCGTTTCCTTGATTTCAGCACCACTTACCATCACCGTCCACCTCAACCACCGACTTAGGTCAGGTTCCCCAGAAGCAGACTCGGAGATACAGACTGACTTGTCAGCAGTTTATTTAAGCAGTGTTGCTAGCAGAGCCCCCAGGGGAGTGGGGAAAGGAAAATGAAGGGAAGGAAGCCCAGCTCGGGTGCAATTGCAGGTGGACCCCCACCCCGCCCCTGCCCGGGCCCTGGGGAGGGAGTCTGCAGCATACTTGCGGTCCTCCACCCCCAGATCTATCGCCCCCTGGGGTAAGGGGGCTGGGAGTTCACGCCTACGACCGGTCACGAGCTACAGACACCCTAGGCTGGACAGACGTCCCCGAACCTCCCGAGAAGAAGCGCGGGGAAACCAGGGAGGTCGTCCGAAGCGGCCGCGGGTCCGCGCGGCGAGGGAAGGTGCACCGGGGCTCCGGAGGACGGGTGCACAGAGCCAGGAGAACGCACGNCGCCTACGACCGGTCACGAGCTACAGACACCCTAGGCTGGACAGACGTCCCCGAACCTCCCGAGAAGAAGCGCGGGGAAACCAGGGAGGTCGTCCGAAGCGGCCGCGGGTCCGCGCGGCGAGGGAAGGTGCACCGGGGCTCCGGAGGACGGGTGCACAGAGCCAGGAGAACGCACGGGGGATCGCGGAGCATCGACAGGACCCAGGCCCTGCCTCCTCCCGGGCACGTCCCGGCTCAGAATCCTCAACCAAGGAGCCCACTGCTGACTTGAGAGTCCGAGGCTGCGGCTCTCTCCCCCAACCTCTCGCCCGACACCCCCTGCCCTCTTCCGCCCACTGCTGGGCCTCCCCAGCTCTCCTCCCCCTGCCCCGCTCAGTGTAGACGCCGGGCTCAACGCTACCCGCTTCGGCTCACAGACTCCGCTCCCTTTCCCCGTCCTTTCCCGGAGCTGCCTGGACACGCCGCCTTCCGCCTCCTCCCTGTCCTTGGCCTGGGGTCCGCATCCCGGCTGCGGAACCCCGCCAGGGAAGCAGGCCCGGCCCGCGGAGGCCTGCCCGTCCACACCCGGCGTTTCCGCCCTCGCCCAGCTCTCGAGGCTGCTCGTGAGTCGCCGGCCTCCTTGCTCAGAGAGGGCAGTCAGGGTACAGGTCCTGAGGACAGGCAGGCTCTCTTATGTGTCTGACTGTAGACAGACCTGGAGCTGTACAGGAAGATGCCTCTGCAAGGTAGATGGTGACTTCCAAAACGATTTTCTGCAAAGAGCAAGCTCTGCGTGCCTCCAGAATGGGCTTCAGGGTACGGCCAGCCCTTTTTACAAACAGCTGACATAGAATGAGGCGTGCCCTCCCTCGGCCCGTCTCCCGGGGTCACTGAGCCAAAGTCTCGACACCCCCAGTACATTCTGCTTTGCGAGCTGCCTGAGCCGTCTTCACTGACCAAGCAGCTTGTTTCACGCTCACTAAAACCTCCTACAAACAACCTAGGCGGGGGGAAAAAAAATTTTTTTTTAGATGGGGCTTCCTTCACTCTGCCTACTAAGTCGCAAAGATGAATGAGATCTGCCAAAGGGAGAAAACGTCTCTCCAGAACACCCGACAAGATGGCCCTGCGTTTCAGCATCGTCTCGCGGATGACTTCCTCTAAAGCGGCTCCTCTAAGGCCGGATCGGTGCTGCTGACGTCAGCAACATTTCGGGGATTTACTGCAAAAGCAGCCAGCAAGGGCTGGGAGGGAGAGAGGAAGAGAGCAACTGAAAGGGAAGAGAATTAGTCCTCCAGGGGCTGGGGAGACAGCCACGCGGAAAACGTGCCAACCCAGTGCTCTGAAGAAGGGATTTGAAATATTCTTAAGAGCTCTCATTAGAGAAGTCTTCAAGGGACCAGCAGACTTACTGAAAAACTGGGAGATCTTTAAAAAGTGGGGAAGGGAATCTTCAATAAACCCAGCAACATGTAGGTTTGGGAGGGCAAAATGGGTCTGAAGAAGGCAAGAAATAGTGCTGCCAGGGAAATCCTGGGGTTAAACCAGCCTCCAGGGGAATCTTCCATTCCAGGGAGCTGCTAAACGTAGGTTGGACCTTCTTGCTAGACCAATACTCACTCCACCCCAGCGTCCTCAGAGGGTAAATGCCTCCAGGTGACCCTCAAATGAACAGGGACCCTTCCATCTCTGAATTGTCCACAGTCCCAATCCCAGCGCACAGTGCACAAGGAGTGTTCAACTCACGTACACGAAATGGATTTAACAAATGTTTCTCAAAGCCTGTTGTGCTTTAGACACGAGGGGGCACAAGGTGATGGAGAAGAATTCTGCTGTCTAGGAGCTAAGCAAGGCAAAGACACAGGTGAATGGGGGCGGCGGGAGTGAGGGTTACTTCACTTTCATTTCCATGTCATTCAGAAAAGGCTCAGCACTCAAGAATCTAGAGGTGTTCAAAACCTCAGAGAGAAAAAGGACCCTTGTATGGGTCACACAGAAATCTGCCAAGCTGCCGTGCTGGTCCATAAGCTGCTCCCCAAGAAACAGGTCATAAAACAAGGGGGGAGACTTCCCTGCTGATCCAGTGCCTAAGACTCCAGCTCCCAGAGCAGGGGGCCCGGGTTCAATCCCTGACCAGAGAACTAGGTTCTGCATGCCACAGCTAAGACCTGGCACAGCCAAATAAATAAATATTTTTAAAAAGAAAAACAAAGGTGTGTGAAGTTTGCTTTGACATAATTTTCAAGGGTTAAGTCATTCTTCCACACTACCACCCTCTTATCGACCCTCAGACCCAAATCTGTTAGGCCGGCAAACTCTTTTTGTGATGAGTCAGCCACAACTAAACAGCCACCATAAACATGCTTCCTTTAAAGGAGGGTGAGGGTGAGAGTGAGAGTGAGCCACTCAGTCCTGTCCAACTCTCTGTGACCCCGTGGGCCGCAGCCCACCAGGCGCCTCTGTCCGTGGGATTCTCCAGGCCAGAATCCCGGAGTGAGTAGCCATACCCTTCTCCAGGGGGTCTTCCTGACCCAAAGATCGAACCCAGGTCTCGGGCTTTGCAAGCAGATTTTTTGCCATCTGAGCCACCAAGGAAATCACTCAGTCACTTCCAACCCTTTGCAGCCCCGCAGACGGTACCCAGGGATCCAACCTGGGTCTCCCGCACCGGAGGCAGATGCTTTACTCTGAGCCACTAGGGAAGCCCGGAAGCCCCTCCTTTAAAGGAACTGTCCAGATAAGAACCATGGGACATTATAAAAAACCCTATGACCACACAAATTAGATGGTGAACACTGGCACACAGACGGGCTTGATAAATCAGTGCAGAAGATGAGCGCTGCCTTCAGCTCGCCATGTGAAGGAGTGTTAATTGTGCATGTGAGAACCTCATGAGTGGCAACACTTGGGGAAAACCACAGAGAAAGAAAAAAAAAAAC